>OMKI01019687.1:19950-35418 GCA_900302315.1 Phycis blennoides | reverse complement strand
CACACAAAAAACACTCAATGTTCACATGTTCACACACTCTGCCAAACACTTAGTCTCAGTGGGCCCTAAGCACACACACACACACACACACACACACACACACACACACACACACACACACACACACACACACACACACACACACACACACACACACACACACACACACACAGAGAGAGAGAGTTAAGAGGCAACCAGATGAATTGTGAAAGTTACCAATGGTTACCCATGTACATACAGCATAGCCCTGTGTTGTTTTGTGCACTGTTGGCAAGACTCTCTCTTCACAGTTTCCTCAAGTAGTATTGAGGAACCTTGGCAGGTGTAGTGCACGGGGCCCCTACCAAGACATACAGTCCTTCAGCGCCGTGTAGTAAGGGTACTTGGATATCAGACAGACACCATAGGCAGAGTAAAGTCTAGTGGAATCAAGGGAGCCGTGACCATTCTGGTAGCTAGGAGACCCTTCCTGTTGAAAACAGGAGCACACGACACACCAAAATAGAAGACATTGTGCTACTTTATGTGTGATGACCAAGGTTTTCTGTGGAAATGTGAGTGTTGGAAGGTACCATTATAGGTCTATAACACTGCATCACCACTCCATGGGTTCGGTTCCCAAACACATCAGTGAACACCAGGAAGTGGAATTGCTCTTCTTTCAGCTCATTGGTTACTTGAAGCCCGTCTAAAATCAATGAATAGACGATAAGCACATTAAAAGGATTTCTGATGTACCGGTGTGTACCATTGTGCGTGTGTGCATGTGTGTGTGTGTGTGGGAGAGAGAATAAACACCAGGAAAACAGAGCTGAGGCAGAGCCTTCAGTTCAATATCTTTCGGAACGCTGATGTCTCCACTTGTGCCTTTGCTACCCTCACCAGGACCAACCTGGACTAAGAACACAGATACACAGAAAGCAACACCAGTCATTAGTGATATAGCAAAAAGGATTTAGGTCCAACGAGCATCCTCAGTCAGGATTAACTAGATTTGTCCCAATATTGGAGAGGCACAATCCAACAAGTTTACCTATTTACCTATTTCTCTCAAATAATTCCATTATAAAGCCCATTGTTGCACATCACACACAGCACTTGTTTTACATACCACATTACCATAACAATAGCACAAACATCTTAAAAAAAGAAGAAAGAAATCTGATAAAAACGGCAAAGATATTTCAGCAACAGGAGCAAAGCGGCAACAACATTGCTGTTAACAGCAAACATCAGGCCAGATCTACAGATACCAGAGAGATATCATGCTTGATGCCAGACCTGAGCTAGCAGATGCTGCTGCTGCTGGACGTTGTTTCTTCTTCATGATGAACGGGCGTCGGCGTCGCCCTGCCTCGCACTGAGCAGGGCCGCTGCTGAAGAACGGAGGCGCTAGGACGTGCAGTACCTCTGGATCCAGCAGGGGGAGCTCTGCAGTCCCATTACAATCTTTGCCCTGTTGTCTTGACTAAAGAGCGGAGATGAATGGAAATCAATGAAATCTAAATCCTTTCGTAATCATTCAAGAGTCGCAACAGCGTATTTGTACTTGCAATGTACTGCAATGTTTTCTTTCATTTAATTTTCTGTTTGAAGGGATTTCCAGGATATGATATAACTAGGTAGGACAGTTGTATGTCACACAAAGACAGAATACAAAACTCTGCTGAATAGGAGTGGGCCTACTGCCTACAGGTACCTGGTAGATTTCAGTCAGCTTATCATACGAGGCTCCTACAACCACACAGGCTTCTAACAGAGTTGGAGGCAAATGTTCCGTCACAGGAGGCAACGCCATGGTATCCTGCAGGGCCAGAGAATCCTCTCCAGGCCGCCAGACTGGAGGACAGGATAAATTAGAAGAAATAATATGTCCAGGAGGCCCGTCTTCCAACCCTAAACCTGGAATGAGAGATGAGGACATAATGTGCAGTTATGGTATTGAACAGTTAAATGGAAAACGTTGAGTTGAGATCAGAAGAAGTCATTACAACTACACAGAAAGGGGAAATGTATGGACGTATGGAAAGGCAAGGGTTCCAGGTCATTATTGTCCCACTGCTGCCCATTATAAAACACATGACAGATAGCACGGCGGGACAGTCTTGGTATTTCACATGTATGGTTCCAGAAACTCCTTTTGGGACCAATAAAAAAAAAAAAAGTTATTCCATCAGAACTGTTCTTAGAATGATAGAATAGAATGAAGTGGCCGATGTCTGAAAGAAATAACAATAACTCCTGTGACCTTTGAACTATGAGGATATAACTCAATTCACTGGGGACATTTAACTACTCAATCTTCCGACAGCACATGCTAGAAAGAGGAAAAGCTAAGGAAATGTGTGTCCTCCGTTGTGCGTCCTCCGTCCTCCCATTCATGTGACCCTGATGCTTTCACTTTACCACGACGATCATATTAAACATGTGACCAGGAGAGGTAGGCCTATAGCTGGTATGAAAACAGTGCAGCCAAGTTCTGCTTATTTTCTTAAAAGTAGGGTCGCATATGGGCTGGCAATATCCATAAACTCTCCACAAATCTCCCAAAGATCAAACGTTTAAAGTATTTAATCGCATTGCCCTCCAGATCGGATTTTCCACTTGAAGATAAATTCAACTCATGTGTGCATACTGCAGATGAAACAGAGCAACATGTACTCATTCATTCTTCATAAAAAAAACATCTTAAACCACCATGGCAAAACCCCCTAAACATGGCTGCAGAAGACATACTGCTTGTCAAATAACAAACCATGGAACAGCGGTTTACAAGCAAATGCACGTTGTCTATCATCTGGACATTTTTTTTGGCCATTGTTTTTTTGGGGGTCAAAAACAAATTAACCCTTTGACGTAAGAGAACGTTGATCCATAAGAAATGGAAATCGTTTGTAGAATGAACAGAACGTTTTCCACCGTAAAAGCTTTTTTTTTGGTGACAAAATTCACAAAAAAAGCCAGTAGGCCTAATCAACAGACATACAAGATAGACCGGATAGACAGATAGACACAGACAGACCGACAGACAGATCGATAGACAGGTTGACTATTTATCTACTGACCTCTCTTATGATCATTAGTTGACAGATCCAGTCAGGTTCTTATTAATGCCATAATGTTTAATGCCATATGCAGCCCGCAGTTGTAAACTATATGGCAACAAAGAACGTGTGGTTTTCAAGTTCATCGACCGGCGATGAAGGCACAGTGGTTGCCGTCTTCCTTTACATCTAAGTGGAAATGCACACGTCTAGACGAACACGCGCACTGATGCGCAGACTAGTAAATGAGTTTCCGAAGTTTTGTTCACGTGAGCGACGACGGCACCTGGCTTCGTCACACCCACACCCACGTGATCACCGCTCTCCACGCATTCCACGTGTGTTACATTGTTTTACGGTGAAGATGGGTATAGGCCGTCATCACACTTTCGTATTAACGTTAATATTTCAAATCCTGAATGATGACACGTTTAAACGATTTAAACGTAGACAAGTTGGGGGTGACTATGTTTATTGAAAGGAAGTTGCCATTCGAGGGCTGCCAATTTGATGTGTGCAAAATAACCTGCGTCAATGTTTCTATTTGGTGATAATTGCCAACAAATAATACTTCTTTGGATCGTACATGTCTCAGTAGCACGTAAGGCACTTATCAAAATATGTAATAGGCCTACTTGATGTTGATTATTTAGAAAATGATTACAACTGGGATGAAGATCTAAACACTTTCAAGTAGCAAACACTTTTATATTGTAAAAAAAAATATATAAAAAATGTACATATATATATGTATGTTATATACATATAAACATGTACATATTCATTATCACACCTATCAAGGATGTCTTGTGCATAAAGGATGAAGCATAAGGCATGCATTTCTTGATCAATATGAAATGCCTCTTAAATTACATCGTTCAGTCAAATACAACATCAAACATATTTACATACAATAAAAAAAAAACACTAAATTACCAAAGGCAGTGTGTTCTCCAGTGTCGTATTTCCATGCCTTCCTGATTAACACGACATTAAACCAATTTTCTTTTGTATTTACCATCCTTTATGTTTGATCCCTTCGAAAAGCCAACATATCCATTTGACTTTCAATAGAGTTCAAAGAAACCATAATCAATAATTGACTGAAACACTTTGATGATTGTGTAGAAAAGCTACATTACTAATAAGTAAGGAATCATGTGGAATCAATTAAACTCAAAAAGCAAGAACCATGTAACGATCTCATCATACACGAATGCTATAGGCCATTAAAACAAGGTCAAAATGAATAACTCATGACAATCACAGAATATCTTGATCATGTGGCTTCCTAAAATGTATGATACTTGCAGGAGAAAAGCAATGGTGACATCTTTGTGAAAAAGACAACATTTTAAAATGTAGACTTCAGTCATTGAGGTTTCAGAGAAAAACGCTGTTTGTTTTAAACAGCAGGCTTCAAGTCCCATTTCTCAAATAAACATTATTATGCTTGCAGCACTTAAATTAAAAAAAGGCAACATTTTGTAAAAATCTAGGTCATTAAGTCAGCAGTCATCACATAATACATTCACGTCTTTTAAATACAGTTGCTTGTGTATCAAGTTAGCTTAAAAAAAAAAAAGACTAAAATAATAAATATTTAATCTGAACTAATATTTCACGACTAGTGTACCTGTGTGCTTTAACCGATTACAGTAGCCTTGCACAAAAACATCCATTCATAATACATCCACACACAAGCACCATCCCTGAGGTTGTCATGGTTACACAGTCTCCGAACCCACGAATGAACTGGGAGAGTGTCAAAGTCACACCGTGGGAACAGACGTCTTCTGTCTTCCGTTCGTTAGGAGAGACGCCAATCGTTATCGACACTTGTTGAAGTGATTCGGGGGAGAGTTGCCCTTCGACCCGAACCAAGTCTCAGTGTTCCCACTCGAGACAGCGAGAGTCGTAACCCACAGCAATAACACTTGGTTCTGCAGAGTCCATCCATTTCATCTTAGCTCCGCCCCTGACGGGTCCTCCGCGCGTCGGGGGTCGGTTTCCTTCTGCAGGCCCGCCGTGCTCTGCCCCTGCTCGGGGCCGCTCGCCACTCCCTCGGGGTATATCACCAGGAAACAGGCGGCCAGGAACCCCAGGAAGGCGCCCCCGGAGGCCACCATGGGAATGACGCGCACGCTGCCCACCGCCTCCACCACCGCTCCCAGAGCCGAGGCGGCCAGGATCTGGCTGATGTACACCTGGGAGTCAGAACACAAAGACAATCTGCCAACTCCACAAAACAATGCGACATAATAACAGCCGAGATTCCCCCCAAGTTCTACGACCCAACCGTCAAGGCACTTCGATACATATCATTGACTTATGAAAGAAAACAACCAAAATAACAAAATGTCTACTCAACAATGAACTAGCATTCATGAACTAGCATTCGACTAGCATTCAACAATGAACTAGCATTCGTTGTGCGCATCAAAGCTGGACCATTACAACACCATTGCATTGTACCATTGCGACGGATATGGTAACTGGTATTAGTGGTTCTGACGAGATGTACTTTTGTAAGCTATTTTGCTAAATGCCCTAAATGTACGTGGTTTTATGGGTGGTTCTTGGGTTGTGAACATTTACTCATGATTTATCTAACAAGAAATAATTGTACAAGTAAAATAAACACTCACCTGGCAAGATAAGATTGCACAATCAATACCAAAACCTCGTCGAGACTTCTCAGGGCTGTGATTAATATACTAAGTAACAGGAAACAAGGGCAAAACGGAACAAAATACCACCAATCAGTTTAAAGAGTAAGACAGTGTTTAAAAGGACCAATCATTGACTAATGGTGGTAGCCTATGTGTGTGTGTGGTCATTACCTCTTTGATTTCATGATACTGTCCCAGTAAAGCATATGGACAGTAAGAGATACTCATGGATATGATGCCCATGGTACTGATCATCACCATGGAAATGTACACATTCGGGAAGATTGCCATGACAGCAGTTCCTAAATAGTGAAGAGGGAAAGCGTTTTATTACATATCTTAACGACAAAAAACTCAAAGAAATTACATGAAAGTGCTGTGAATTCTTTGCTAATAAGAGAACTCACCGACTGAAAATGCAAAGGTTCCGACCACATAGATGATCTTGATACTGAGATCGAAATGATCAAGATACTTCTGCAGGATGGCTGGAGGGGGGGGGGGGGGGGGGGGGGGGGGGGGGGGGGGGGGGGGGGGGGGGGGGGGGGGGGAGCGAGCGAGAGGGAGAGAGTCAATGATGGCTCTCTGTTATGTGTCGATAAGGGGAGGACATGGGAACAGACACACAGTGTGTTTGTACACAACGTGAAGCTCACCAGAGCAGACGGCAGCCGTGGCAGCATAAACCACCAGTCCCCAGCAGCCCATCTGGACTCCTCTGTTATAGTTCTGCAGCTCTGTGGAATTAGCCGGCGCCTGCGCAGAAACAAACACATCAAACATCTACGTGACGCATTCTAACCCCGGAGAGGGTGCACAATCCGCCACTTTATCATCCATACGTGTGTGTGTGTGTGTGTGTGTCACATGTGTCTTACCGTCGGGTCACCCTGGAAGATGACTTGTCCCATGAAGTCGGTGTAAAACACAACCATGGCCAAATAGGAGAACCACGCGAGGAGGTGGCACACACACAGCCTCCACAGCTCTTTTGGCATCTAGTTTAGGACCCACAGACAAAAATGGCTCAGCGCTAACGGTCAATGCTAATGACAGATCACGGGGAAGAAGAGGAAGTCGGTTGGATTTCACAGCGCTGAAGAGATGTGTTCATACTCCAAAGCCAAACAGATGCCCCACTAACTATATGCCACTTCGCCCCTTGATAGCGCTCAGCGAAACAGAAAGCGCTACGTCCCCCCCCCCCGTCCCCGTGCTTCACCTTGAGCATGGACAGCCACAGGAGCCGGACGGTGGTGCCGCCCTCGGCCTCCACCTCCCCCCCACCGGCCGAGGCGTCGGACGAGAGGCTGCTGGCCGAGCGCTGCAGCTCCCGCCTCCGGGCGAGGGGCTGGAGCGCGGCGGAGAGGTCGTTCAGGCTGCGGGAGAGTGTGACTGGCCGGTGGAGCCCGGGGCTGAGCCGTCTGTTGCGGAGGGGCTGCGTTCCCACCCGGCCGTAGTACGAGAAGGTGAAGGAGGGCTGGAGGGGGAAGGAGGGAGAGCCGCAAGTTCAGCGTCTCCTTTGACTTTGATGAGTGGAGTGACAGACAAAGAGCCGACGACAAATCGAAATGGTGTTCTCAACCTCGTGCGTTTATTTATTTATCTTTACACTTTTAAATGTCAATGATGATGAAACCATACTTGTCTGTAGAAGGTGGGCGGATGGGGTCGAGGTGGGTTTGACACACTTGAAAGTCGAGCCCCCAACTTGGTGGGTGCCATGCGATTGGCTGGGTGGGAGTGAGAAGTAGAGGACACGCCCTGTTTGACTCCATTTACCGTCTTGTGCTGACACTGAAATAAATGAGAGTACAACTTCAGTGATACCGCACACGTTATTGGCTGAGAAGACAGAGGTGACTATTTCTGTTGAAGGAGGACCGGAGGAGGACAAAGATTTAAAGGTTGTGCTGAACAAACGGCTGAGTTGTTGTTTATGGTATTACTAGTATAGGATGTACTATCATCCTATCTACTAGCACTCCAAAGACAAAATGTAGGATCATTGTGGTGAAAACATGTCCTACCAAAGGTGAGAAATGCTGACAATAAGAAATGTGTCTTGTACCTTTTTGTTCAGGTTGTCAGGAGCATTGTCTGACGGTCGGGTCCCAGAATGGCTTACTGGTTGTAATTCCACCATCTCGCCAGTAGGAGACACAGTACTACAAGGAAGAAGAGGCGAACAGACAGAGGGACAATCAGCATCAGATGGCAAGAAGGCACCATCCAACTCTCCCCGCGTCTCTGACAGGAAGTGATTCGCCTCGGGCAGGAAATGATGCGAGTCCGGGTGAAGGTCGGGATCCAATTTGATTGTGGCCTCCGGCATGGCCAGGACCGAATCGCTTTTGCTCCGCGCGCGCTCCACGCCGAAGAAGTCCACGTTGTTGTCCGGCGCCGCAGCGGCCTTGTCCCCCTCGCGGGCGGAGTCGTCCTCCTCCTCTTCCTCCACGATAATGTCAATGTGGGGAAGGCCGTGGCCACCGGGCCTGAGGGACGGCTGGCTGTCCGAGTCCCCGGCCCCGCCGGCGTCGACCCAGGCCGCGGGGTCCTGGGGCTGCTCGGGGATGCTGAACAGGTGAAGCGCGACGGAGACGCTGAAGATCACGGCCGCGAAGACGAAGAGTACCTGTTCCTGGGACTTGAACACGCGGCCCAAGAGTGTTCCGGTCCAGTCGAGACCGCCCAGCATGTAGCCCACCGCTCCGCCTAGGCCTGAAGGGAGGAGGACGGAGGACGGACGACGACAAGAGACGGGTGACGTGCGCGTCATGCGGCAAAACTCGTAAAGATGCTAAGCAGGCAGAATAAAGTAACAGAGTTTGTTCCGTGAGCGGAAAGAAAGGCGCAGGTAGTGTGCCATCTTTTTTAATGAGATGTTAGTGTTTATGCAAGTCTGATGGGACACGTTGTGATTGTTACCAGCAGAGAATGCGTGGATGGTCAGGGCCAAATCTTGCTCCTCTGTGTCAGCAACATCTAAAAGATACGCTCTGATTGGTCCCTCGGATGCGTCAGCACAAAAGTCCAGCACCACGACACCCACCACCGTAAACACGATGCCTATTGGCTGGCTACCTGCTGTGTCGCCTATGGCGAGGCCTAGAAATGCAGTGAAACAATTAGACACACACACACACACACCCACACACAAAACAAAATCTACACGTCAGGTGTGAACAATGTCGTCGGACCACGTGTGTCCTCACCTATCAAAGAGCCGTTTAAAAACATGGCCACGCCCAGCAGAGTGCCCACACAGAGGGCCAGGACGAAGGGTCTCCTCCTGCCCCAACGGACAGTGCAGCGGTCGCTGGCAGAGCCAATCACAGGCGTGAAGATCAGACCCAGGACCGGACTGAGGAACCAGGTCAAACTGTAGTACTGCTCTGGCAGGCCTGGAAACACACAAGACGCATATGGATGGATAGATAGAAACTGTGAGCATACAGTCAGGATTCTTGGGCAATATCCAGATCTTTTCCTTGGCATCATTACACAAAGATGAATGAAAAATATTGAGTAAATAAGGAACGGAAAAATAGTCTTCTTCCTTTGGCTCGCCAAATATCTCGTTGTAAAGCCAGATCTTGCTTGCCCGAGTCAGGATTGTGAAGTTTTAAATAAGTCTAGGACAGAAAGACAGTTTTGATAAAAATGTAAAATTAAATGTGAGTTAATCAGTTATGGAAGAACGTTCTAGCAGACACACATGCACACACATACATGAACATGCTTACAATGTACCCAAAACAACTACGTATGGAACAAAAAGCATTTTGGATTGGACAGCACAATCTTGGCCCACAATGACAGAACTCGATAATATCATTAGGCACAGTACCGAATAATCTTTACAGTTCATTGTTAAACCAATATTTTTAAAGATAAGACACTACTGTGGGGAAAAGGTTGGTGTTTAAAATCCTTTCAGTAGTAGGCCACACATCCTCACACACCCTGCTGCTCATCGAACACAGTTAGATGAATGAGACACGTGGCAGGAATTCCAGGGTTTGTTCCCACTTCAAAGAGTCAAATACAGTTTTGTGCAATGAGTTACAACCCCTGTTACACCATCAACCCTGCCTTGGTTGTCAATTGACCTACCTGTTTAACCTTTTTGGGGATTCAAACCAAGAGGGTCAGCTCTTTTGACTGAATCTGACTTTAACAGTTTTAACAGTGACATTTAGCATTTCAAGTATTTCAAAAATATTCAGGTGATCGTTAAGATAACAAAAAGGTGAGTACATCTCCAAGCCGAGATAGTTTGATGTTAAGGTCAACGATAGTATAAATAGATAAATACAAAACTTCATGGAACCTAGATTTTTCCATTTGAGTTTTTCCATTTGTTTTTCCATTTGAACCCAGAAGAAGTAAGACGACGCAGTAACTTGGAGACCTCAAGATAACAAACTGCTATTCTTGTCATGTGGGAACTAAGTTGTACTCAACTGGGCGACGGGTGGGAGAAAGTTGTTGTCTTTTAACCCACACAAAAATGTGCGACAATGGCAACAGCGTAGACGGGGAGGGTAGCTACCCGCAGCATACCACATCCCACCTGCTGCCTGGTACATACCAGCTCTGGACTGTTTGTGTAACAGAAAAAGACAATACGGTAAAACACTCTGTCCCACAGGAGTACTTTCTTTATCGATAGGAGTAACGGCACCCGACAACATTAACGCAGGATATGATAATGAAAACGGAACAGAATGTATCTGTACTATAGGAGGCCTGGTCAAACTTCAATGCGGTTAGACGTATTGGCCTGTAGGTTCCCATGGGAACGTGTACCCGTTTTGGCTTGCTCTGCTCCAGCATTCCTCACACATAAATAATAAAGACACAGAGGAGTCTGTGGCATAAATATCACTGTCAGACTTCCAATCTCTCCCCACTACACTCAACATTTCTCTTGTAGTTATAAAGCGATCTAGTATGTGGTGTGAAAACTGCCATAAAAAGACACTTTGATGTACTTTCTGTTGAATGTAGAATTGTTCACACTATAATAAGAATTTCATTAGAGGTAGATTTATCAATTACTTCGAAAATACCACTTGATCATAAGCATGTGGAAGATGTTTGACTAATGAAAACTATACATGAAAAAAGATGAGCAATTAAAACCAAGTAATAAAGTCTTTGTTATGATATAGTGTGTCCACCCACTGTAATCTGGTCAGAACCCAAGAGGCTGGATCAAATAGGGCCAATCAAAAAATACAGCGACTCAGCTATAATGTTTGATAACAGTAGAGAGGCATGATCATGATTTACCTGGGCTGCTTGCAAGTATTTTAATCTGAGGGAATGATTCGTTTTTTCATTGGCCATGGCCCTGCTATGCCACAATCTATATTATTTGAACTTTAAGAGAAGGATCACAGACATTAACACAATTCAGTCTTTCGGTCAAGCTAGGACCTCAATTAATATCCATAATGAGAGAAATTGTTAACGATCAGAATACTTGGTAAAGGTATTTTGTTTGTAAAGCGCTTTTGTTAAGGTCTAGCAATTTCTAGCTATTGCTATGAAATTCTGAGCACTGTAAAAATATGCTTTGTTGGACATTCCTGTCATACCTATCCAGAGGTAGAGGCCTTTGTTCCGTTATGCTACTGTGGCAAACCAGGCAGCATTCAGGCAGCAACAAGCAGCATAACCACTGGCTGGCCAATGCCGGGCATCCTGCATTGACCATCTCTGGATGATATATACTAGAAGTTTTAATGGCTATATAGATTTTCCTGACAGCTTTATTGGCCTCAATGTCCTGTTGTTGCACAAGGTTTTATATATATACACACACACATACACATACATACACACATACATTACATACATACATACACAAGTCAGCATCACTTCACACAATGAGAAGATTTTGTCCATTTGTCCAAGAGTGCCATAGCATCACTCATTGTGTGTTCATCTAAATGTGTCAATAGCATCCCTGATAAGAGTGTGTTCATTTGAATGTTTAAATACCACCACCTACACTCCTGTGTTTATGGTCTACACTGTGTCTATTGGCACACGAGTGGCAGGGCGTCCTACCTATCTGCAGCAGCACCGGCATGACCAGGGCGGCCTACCTATCTGCAGCAGCACCGACGTGACCAGGGCGGCCTACCTATCTGCAGCAGCACAGCAGGGCGTCCTACCTATCTGCAGCAGCACAGCAGGGCCTCCTACCTATCTGCAGCAGGACAGCAGGGCGTCCTACCTATCTGCAGCAGCACAGCAGGGCGTCCTACCTATCTGCAGCAGCACAGCAGGGCCTCCTACCTATCTGCAGCAGCACAGCAGGGCCTCCTACCTATCTGCAGCAGCACAGCAGGGCCTCCTACCTATCTGCAGCAGCACCGGTGTGACCAGGGCGGTCTCCATGGCGTAACAGAATTCCCGTCCAAACATCACCGCCCCGTGCATCAGCCAGCGTCGCACGGAGATCCTCCCTCGTCCCTCGGCTTCGCCCGCGTCTTCCTCCCGCGGCGTCGCCGGCTTGCCTTTGTCGGGGAAACTCCTGACCTCGGGGTCCCCGTTTGCCATCTCCTCGTCCTCTTCCGTGAGACGACGGCTGCTCAACTGAGGAACCATTCTGTCTAAAGGGGGCGGAGTACTTTAAGATGTACCACACTCTTAAGTACAAGAACCTACTACTACTACTATAAAGTAGTATAATGACTTTGTTGTTATTACTTATGTTATAAGTAATGTTTTGATTTTCTCAATATCGAATCTTGATTGTTACTCTGCACAGTGGGGCTACACTCGGTTCAACTTGTGCCTGGTTTGTGGCATCCATGTTGACCTTTAAGCTGGCATCCTTAAGTTATGATCCCCTATAAATAAAAACAATTATGTTTCACTGCTTATTCCTGAATGCCAGTCAGGTTCCTCTTCCTCCAATTATGGGGATTTACATGCAAGGCAAACGGGCTGATACTCCCATGAGGCGCTCACTTGAGTGGCAGTATAATCAGCTCTGGTAGCCTTTACCACGTATGAGGTTTAAAATAAATCAAACAAACGGCTCAATTGAATTCAAAGTTACATAGTCCAAGTCTGTTTGTATTTGGAGCAACAGTCATGGTATTGTATACAGTTTGTACAGAGTCCATGCTAAACATCCATAGTAGTTCAGTGGATGCCAGTGCGGTTTCTGTTAGAATTTGGGCAAAGCAAAGAGGAATGCTGGGGAATGCTGTCCTTTCTGGTTTGGGTGTGGGCCTCTATCAGCAGAACAGGTGAGTTGGTGGCGTCAGCTTCTTAGCGCAGCTAAATCGCTCAGTAACCTACAGAAAAACAAAGTGCCATTTAAAAGAAAATTAGCGCCCAGAAGATAATCTGGTTTTAGACGGCAAAACGTCATGAGGAAAGCTTACTGCTGAATCGATATCCTGTGAAAGATAAAGGGAACAAGAGGTAAAACAGGGAAGTCAACCACTGTTGGTCAGGGGTTCGCCAACATATAGCTATATTCTGAGATCTAAAGATACATAGAAGTGATATTACGAACACAAATTGTATTACATTCATGTAAATTAACATTCTATTTTAGTTCCATTAGTATAAAAGAATACATACTTCGATTATATATGTTAACATAGCAAAGGCAGACGGAAAAACCGAAGACAAAAAAAGAAATACTAAGAAGGAAAAAATCAATTTGTCCAAAACCTACTCGACATCAAGACAGGTGAACAACATATCTCAACAAAAACCCTCTTCAAACAGAACAATTGTGGCGTTACATTGTAGTTCAGAATGATAGCGGTCACTCTTGTTGAACAAACTGAGACCTTTCGCTATGAGCGATGCTGCCCAGTCCATAGTAAAATGTGACTGGTTGGTGGACTTCAATGAAGATAACATTCCTTATACAAACTTTCGGCAAATAAAAATGAACAACGTAGCTGAACTTTCGGTATTTTCATGAATTAAAAAAAGTAACAATGCAGCTGCCTGACATGTTTTTGTGGACTTCATTCCCAATGCAAACAGGTTAGCTCTTCGCAGTGGTCCACAGTGAAGGCTGGTGGTGGCTAGCTAGCTGTACTGGCTACTACATTAACACGTGAATCAACGTGTACATAAGAACACGAGCGCCACATACCTGTGTAGAAGGTGCTTCACGACGAACAGGTGTTTAATATAACGCTACTCCGAATCTACTTTGGGCAGTTGGGGTGCCCCTCTGGTAACTTCTCCCATCAATCTCGACGGTATCTACAGTGAGAAAGTGTAAACTACAGAGCGAGGGGGCGAAGGGGTGGGTGGATGGGTGGGTGGGTGGCAGAGCCGGGCAGGCTGCTGACGTCACCAGATCCATCCGACAGCGCACCTATTGGGGGAGGAGCTTTGATTGTATTATTTCGTGATGCATGGGTGATCTTATTGGTCGCTATTTCACTGTCGCTGCATAAAACTTTGACCGCTCCCGTGGGAAAGAGTACGAAGTGTCCACGGTGAGGTCACCGTTTGAATTGTCGATGTATTCATATCAGACCAATAGATGGTTAGGAATCATTTGCGACATTCGGCCAAGACATTAGTTGAAAGTGCCAGGATAGGCTAGGTCAGTGGTTCTTAACCTGGCCTCGTTGAGTCACTCTCAGGGGTTCGGCAGGGGTCAAGACCAGAGGCGATTTCTCTAAGACTGCAAGGGAAGCTCAGTTTCCACTAAAATGTCAACAATTAACTGGTCAAATATACAGTTATGTTAACATTTCATTAACTACAAATGCATTAGAACACGTTCATCTCGAAGACGAGTTCGTTCAGAATCAGCGACTTATCACGAGTCGACTGACTCGATTTTGTAAACCTCTCATACATTCGCGTAGCGTCAATGCACTTCCCCGTAGAAGTAGAGCGTCCATTCATTTCAATGGGACAGCGGAAAGTTTTTTTTAATTGCCTCGAAACTCGACGGTCATTGGATAAAAATGCCAAAATGATTACAAAAAATTGTCCCGCACGGACGCTGAGAGTCTCTGGGGGTGAATAGAACTGTGGCTGGCCTCGGCTGGCCTGGACGCTGAGCTTCCGCATGATGATTGGAGGATCAGTCGAAAGGCTGAACCCCGTTTTGATTGACAGCTATTTTGAGGTATAAAACCATCACTTCAGTTTGGGCGCTCACAGTCCCATCCATCACCGATTATGCAAGTGGAGTTGAAAGACAAACTGCTATCCATTTCTTTGTATTTTCTTGGCGAAATTGCTTGACCCTTTCCATTGCTCATTTCTTACACTGTAAGTAAAACACACTCATAGTTAAGTATTTCCTTGTTTCAGGAAATACTTTCAACATTTCTTTGTTCGAGCTTAATATTGTTTCGTTAGTTCGTTCAATCATTCTGTTGGCTTGGCCAGAGTGAACTAGCTAGCAAAAGGAACGGAAGGCAGAATTTATGTATCAATAAATTGATATGATGAATGATGAATGATAAACTTTTATGATGTAGCCGCCACTGGTCAACACAGACCCAGTATAGCCCGGTTCCAGTGACGTTGTCACGAGTTGTGAAATTCATGCTTTGTTGGTTTTGTTCTTTGAACAGTGATTTTGTATGCAACTGATGCCATTTTGTGCACTAATAAAATATATACCTGTTTTGAAGAAATCACATTTTATTTTTCCAATTACGAGGGGTTCGGTGAATGCACTGATGAAGCTTGCAGGGTTCAGTACCTCCAATAAGGTTAAGAACCACTGGGCT
>OMKI01019668.1:0-12461 GCA_900302315.1 Phycis blennoides | reverse complement strand
GGTTGCCATAGAGACGCTGGACCAGAACGACAACGCACCAGAGCTCGACAGGCAGTACGCCACATCCCTGTGTGACTCCAGCGCCCCCGGCCAGGTCACTTCCTGTCAACACCACACTCCCTCTCTCTTTCATCTCTCTCTATGTGTTCTCCTCTGGTGTGTTCTCCAGTGGTGTGTTCTCCTCTGGTGTGTTCTCCTGTGGTGTGTTCTCCTCTGGTATGTTATCCTCTGGTGTGTTCTCCTCTGGTGAGTTCTTCTATGGTGTGTTCTCCTCTGGTGTGTTCTCCTGTGGTGTGTTCTCCTGTGGTGTGTTCTCCTCTGGTGTGTTCTCCTGTTGTATGTTCTCCTGTGATGGGATCTTTTTGGTTGTTCATGCATTGTGGCGGTACAGAGGTTTTCTCTTCGGTGTCTGATTGAATAAAGAAGATATGATTCCTACTGATGAAAAGCTACAAACTGGGAAAATAGACCAAAAAAAAAGAAACAATACTAAACAGAAAACAAAAGTGCCGGTTGTGTGAGACATTCAGATCCTAGAATGGAAGCCATGATCCTATTCAGGGGATCCACGTGACATCATTCATTAAACTCTCAATACATGGGGACTCATGTCTTGAGTCCCCAAAATCTTCAACCAAACAGGGGACAAGGCAAAAGACAACCCCAGCCTTTTCAAAGTCCCATGGAGAATATATACTTGTAGGCGCGCCCCTGTCCAGGGGGTTGAGCACATTGTTCTCCTTGACTGCTGGAGATTCTAGAGATTCTTGTCATCCAAAGTCTCTGAGGTCTGACCTGAGGTCTGATCTGTGTGAGCAGGTGGTGCAGGTCCTGAAAGCCATAGATCGGGACCAAGGTGGACCAGACACCCCGGTCCATTTCAGCATCCCTCCAGAATCCAGAACCTCCCTGAACCTCAGCATCCAGGAGGGGGAAGGTACTGCTGTACCATGTTCTCCAGCATATTCTCCATGTGTTCTCCATCATGTTCTCCATGTGTTCTCCCCGTGTCCTCCACCATGTTCTCCCCATGTTCTCCACCATGCTCTCCCCATGTTCTCCACCACTAAATTGTTATCAAGTTTAAAAGAAGCATCATAAAGATGATGTTCCTAGATAGGTATACAGATTGTAGGAAGAATCCTAGATAGGTATCAAGGACATAGGAAGTTACTAGAGACTGCCATACGGGAACCTGAGGCCCAGTTTCCAGGAAGTGACCTCACACGCTTTCTCCTCTTAGGACAGACGGCCAGCCTGGTGGTGTGGTCAGCCCTGGAGCCCCTCTCTGGCTCCTCCTCCCCCTCCCTCCTCACCCTTTACGTCCCCGTGGTTCTGCGGGACCTGGCGTCGGGCCTGGCCAGCACGGGCACCGTCACCGTCACCCTGTGCCCCTGCCTGCAGGGGGGCATGCACACCGAGGAGCGCACACGCCGGGGAGCCAGGAGCTGGGAGGGGCACGCCGTGTGTCTGCCCCTCCCATCGCCCTCCACCTCGCTCATCTTCAGCATGGTCACATTGCTGGCCCTGCTGGCCTGCATCACCACCCTGCTAGGTAAGACCCCGACCCCCCCCTACAAACACCACCACCACCACCCTGCTGGGTAAGATTGACACCACCCTACCAACACCACCACCCTATCAACACCACCCTACCAACAACACCACCCTGCTGGGTAAGACTGACACCACCCGACCAACACAACCCTACCAACACCACCACCCTGGTGGGTAAGACTGACACCACCCTACCAACACCATGCTACTACTGGGAAGACTGATGGTGCAGGGTTCTGGGTGTCTAGGGGGCAGTGGCTAGTGGCTACACCCACGGTCTGTTCTCTTGGTGTTCAGGGGTCTGCAGACGGCTGCCGTGGTTCACCGTGTTTTGAAGCCTCTCTCTCTCTCTGCTCCTCCCCTCCTCCCTAGTGGTGTGTGCTCTCTCCATGTCTCTGCGCCAGAAGCCAGACTCTCTGTGTCCACAGGAGGATGAGGACCTGAGGGAGAACATCATCTCCTATGACGATGAGGGGGGGGGCGAGGCTGACACGGCGGCCTTTGACATCGCCGCGCTGCAGAGCACGCAGCGAGCCCGGCACGCACACGCCAACGTGCACAACAACGTGCACAGCAGTGTGCATGCCCACGTGCACAACCACCCCAACATGTGAGCTCGGCCCTAATGCGCCTTTGGCTTCGGAAATGTGCTTGTGTGCGTGAATGTGAGCAAGGGTGAGAGGGAGATTAAGAGAGAGCGGGAGGGAGGGAGGGAGGGGGGAGAGAGTACAGGAGTGTGTGTCTGTGTGTGTGTCCATGTTGGTGTGTACTAACCCCCTCCTCTTTGTGTGTGTGTGTGTGTGTGTGTGTAGATGGTTCACCCAGCAGAATGCTCCCAGGGATCGTACCTACAGCTGGAGCCGCGGCCCACGTCCGACTGTGGCCCCGCCCCCATGCCCACGTCCAGGCTCCGCCCCTCTGTATGGCCGCCGCAGCTACGCCGCACACACGCTGCCTGCGCCCCACGACCACCCCCTGCACCTGCCTCAGCTCGCCCACCTGGGGCCCCCGGGGGCCAGTTTCTGCACCTCCAGCTCCCTGCTCCCCCCAACTCAGACCTCCACCCAGACCTCCACCCAGGCCCCTGTGGAGCCCCGAGCCCCACCTGGGTGGAGGCAGCAGGGACCAGCTGACCAGAGCTTCAGTAGCATACTGGCCAACGCTAGCATGCTGGCTAACACTAGAGGCCTTGCTACGGACGCTCGTGGAAACAGTGACGTCATGCCGGAGGCAGGACGCGTTGTGGAGCAGGTGAGGACCACGGCCGTGTTGATACTGGAGCGGTTCATAAGAACACATGCTGTTACACATCTGGACAAATGTGTGACAAAGAATAGCTTCCTCTAGTAAAGCATGGTATAGTCTAAGTTCCTCTATTAAAACATTGGATAATATAGGTTGTTCTATTATATCACATTATTATAGTAAAGGGAATGTGAAGCTCCAGAAACATCAGTTGGATGTCCCTGCAATAGAGAAGGCTGCGGTACTTGGACAGAGAGAAGCATTTAAATCTTAAAAAGAAACTATGGTGCCAGAAATGCGGTCTTAGCACTGCGGTCCTGAAACCACAGCCTCCTCTACTGCAGGAACATACTGTTAACCAGCAGACCCACGGAGGCAGCGACCCAAACACCATTGTGTTCTGACACGCTGAGGCGTCAGTGTCACACACAGGTTGTTCTATTAAACATTGTGTTATAGTATTGATTTTTGTATTCATAAATATTGTCTGAGTCAAAGTTGCTCTATTAAAACCTAGTGTTATAGAATGGGAGTGTCTATTAAAACTGTGTTAAACTAATGGTGGTGTGATTAAAACATTGTGCTTGAGTGCAGGGTCCATTACAACGTTGTGTTGTAGAGGCCACAGACGAACATACTTCACTTTCACAGGCTGCTGCACAGTTGATAATAGTGATATTACATTAGCTGTTCTCCAAGCTACAGCGCACTCTGGATGCACTCAAAGGTTGTTTCCAATGATCTTAAACGAGATCGGGCCCAAGAGAAATCAAAGCAGATATAATGAAACATTGATATATTAAGTAATACAAGTTTAGTTCTCACTTTGCAAATGCATTTTGTGCCGTAAAGAAACACATATCTCTAGTGCAGTCGCAGGAGAGATGAATAAATGTTTGTTCGTTCACAACATCTGACCCAAATCATTAGCAGTTCTGTCTACACTGCCAGCCTCAGGTTAAAAATATATATTAATGGCTTTCTGATTAATAGTTTTTTTTGTTTTTTTCATGAAGACTAGACCATCACTTCATTGTACTTACTGCTAAACATACATCTGAAATAGTTTAATTCGCTATTGAGCACATTTTATCAAAACAACTTGGTAAATCATGAATTATTTTGCACCCATTTCATTTAGGAGCAATAAGGGTTAGACAGTAGGGGAAGGTAGGGGTTAGGGGACATAAAGTTCCTCAGTCTTCATCTGAACTTCTTACTCATTTCTCTCACAAAACAACCAAATGTATTTTTTTAAACGGTACACATAACAAAGGCGCTCTATAAAGTATTAAAAGGGTGAACTTGTCAAACTACATTTAGATGTTTGATAAAAAGCTACTAACTTATGCATTCACCCAATGCGACTCTGAACACGCTTTAACAACTGCTACTGAAGCAGTCTGGATAGGAAATTAGTTTTGTTTTTCAAAGACCTGAGAACATTTTGGACTGGAATGGAATTCTTTGTTGCCTTCAAATGTGGGATTGGATTCTATAAGAGAAAATGGTGGCTCCATTTGAAATAGAAGAAAAGATACAAAACATGCAATACATGAATGTTCCTCTCTTGTTATTATTTGTGCCATTTAAAAAAGAAGAGAATCCCAAGTTAGTAAATCAGTTCTCAACTAGTATTAATTTAGAGTTGTATGAATGAAAACATTCGGAGCATTGCTTCAATTGCTATCAAGAGAAGCTTACTCATTGTTATTTACTTCCTGTCCGTTCAGGTCCAGAGGAACACTGCAGTGATTCAGAACGATGTGTCTCCATCCTGCTGTGACACCACCACCTCCTCCTCCTCCTCCTCCTCCCAACTCCTCCTCACCACCTCCTCCTTCACCGCCTCCTCCTTCCCCCTCCTTGCCACTATCTACTCCTCCTCCCACCCCCTGCCCACCGCCTCCTCCTCCTACCTCCCCAGCCCCTCCTCCTCCTCCTCCTTCCCCCAGCAGGAGGTCCGACGGGGGTCGTCTCCCACCAGCCCTACCGCCACTAGCTCCACGGTAGATGACACCGACTCGTCCCTGCCCTCCATCCCCTCCTTGTCCAGGCATCCCTGTCTCCGTAGCGATGGCGTGACTCCTCCCGACACCTACAGCATCGTGGGCTCTCTGAACCGCCGCAGCGGCCGGGGAGGGGTCCTAGGGGCCGGGGGGGTCCTAGGGACCGGGGGGGTCCCAGGGGCCAGCGTGGGGAGCGTCCTGTACCAGGGAGGGGGACACCTCCTCAGCGACTACGCCCTGGGGGGGAGAGAGGAGCGGTCTCCGCCCTCGATGGGGAGGGGGGAGGGAGGGGAAGCGGCCGCCTCGCTCCCCATGCGCATGGAAGACTTTCTGAACTTCCGCCTGAAGCGCGTGACCTTCGACCTGTCCCAGCCTCCCTACGATTCACTGCAGACCTACGAGTTCGAGGGTCGGGGGTCACGGGCGGGGTCGCTGAGCTCGCTGGAGAGCCAGGAGGCGGGGGAGGAGGAGCAAGGAGGTGGGGGGGGAGAGGGCATGGCGGCTCTGAACCAGAAGTTTCAGCGCCTGGTGGAGATCATCAGAGAGAGAGAGAGCGAGATTGAGGGGGACAGGGAGGAGAGAGACGAGGCTGTTGTCAAGGAGACGGATAAACAGGAGACAGGGAAGGAGCTACAGAACGTGGATGTGGAGGAGGAAGAGGAGCAGAGATGGGATTTCTAGGAGCACCTTGGAGTGAGAGACTCCATCTCCAGACTTGAAATGCCAAAGGAGACCAAAATAACCCGACAAGGGACAGAGAGTCACCGTTCTGCTCCTTGGCAGACAGAGGAGTACAAAGAGAAGCTCACTTCCTCCGCCCTAAAGACCCTCTCCATGTTTATGAAATCTGTCACTTTTACATTCCTCTCCTTACTAATATTAATAATGCACTCTGGCTTTAAAGTTAGAGCTATGAAAGATTCACTGCCTGAAATATTGATTCCGGGCACTGAGAGCTGCATTGTAAGAAAATAGGCCTTATGAAATATTTAAATGGTTTGTGGAATTTAATATTGATGGTTTAATAGGGGCCCACACTGAGGAACTTCCCTCAAATCCACGTCTGCTCTGAGTCAGACTCAGAGTGGGTCACGTGAGGGAAGTTCTAATGATCTGCATGTGCTTCACCCATACGACTCCACCCCACGGGTGTCTCCGTGTTGTCGAGCTACGAAGCAGCGGCTAAGTCTCAGACGTTGGTGTCGCGATGTAAAGCATCACGGTATGTTTTCGTATGCTGTTGTGGATTCTGTTCTTCACCCCCAAAAAGCACAACCCCCCAGCACAACGATATCACTATGCAAATTGAACACACACACACACACACACACACACACACACACACACACACACACACACACACACACACACACACACACACACACACGTGCGGAGCAGTGCTCGTGGAGGACGACTCGTTGTGGGATGAAACCCACCCAGCAGGCGGCGGCTCGGCGCACACGGCTCCGCCCACTGATGAATGGGGACAGACGCTCCATTCATTTCACTGCTCGATAATTACTGTCCTGGTTTTCCATGAACTTCTTTAATAACAATAAATCACCAATGGCTGTGAGGTTTACTGAAATGTTTCGAAAAGAGCGCATGACCATTTTAAGTCCTACATTTAAACTACTCATGCTCTACATGAATATAGCCACACACAGACACACACAATACCGCAAAAATACAGACAGAATTAAACATTAATTAGAAATTGGTTTGAACGGAAAGAAGATAACCTTCAATTAATGAGCAATTTATTTCTATAGCCATATCAAACCCCATTATCTTTTAATACAGTCCAGGTAGTTATTAAAATAATGAACTTATTAAAGTCATTGTGAAATGACTTGCTCACCATCGCTCTGATGCCCACTTCACTCTTCATCCGAATGGAGCTGTCATGTGTTATGGGCTCTAGTCAGACTGATAAGAGGAACACACTGAGACAGGGTGAGACAGGGAGAGACAGGGTGAGACATGTCAGAAAGGGGAGTCTGAAATCCCAGAGCCCAGCAATAGTAAACAATCTGGATTCGTGTTTTTTTTTAAACCAGTTATGCACGTTGTCTTCAATAATGTAACGACTGAAAAGAAAGCGACCAAAAAGCCAATAACACGGGAGAGCTCTTTATTGATCCAGGACTTCATTACGTCACGTTGGCGTCAATCACACCATGATTTACGGAATCATGTCGCCATCTGCAGGCGAGCAGAGGAATTAAATTCACACATTCAGACAACTCTTGTCTTAAAAAAAAATTACGGATTATTGGCCACATACTGTTTAATATTAAAATGACCCACTGTTAATATAAATGTAGATATTTTGGACGACACACGTACGTCCACACACACACACACACACAGTTCTAAGGTTGTCTGTGGGAGGAAAACTTCAGCAGCTCTTCTTCTACCAGCTTCAGGGATATTCCTTCACACACCAGCACACAGTGCACCCCTGGTGGAGAGACACGGCATGACGTCAGCAGGACACTACTGCACCACTTCTCCTCAGGACCCCTTTACTGAGGTCTAACTAGCTAGTTACTGAGGTCCAGTTAGCTATTTTCTGAGGTATAACTATGTAGTTACTTATGTCTAATTAGCTATTTACTGAGGTATAACTAGCTAGTTACTGAGGTCTAACAAGTTAGTTTACTGATATTGACTTATGTATAACTATAAGGCTGAGGTGTAACTAGTTAAGGTATAACTATGTTATATAGTTAAGGTATAACTACCTAGTTGTCTGACTTCCGTGATGTTTCTGGGTTCATCGTCGAAGAACATCATGTCCCCGTACTCCACGTTGCTGGCCTCATGGAGCCTGCGGAGCACAGGAGGTCAGTTGAAGACTAGATTCATAGAACTCAATTTCAACAAACACACACCGAGTCTCGCATACCCTAGACTTTCTTACTTCTTGAAGTGTGTGAGTTTGGAGCCAGGGTAGATCTCTTTGAACTTGGAGATGTACTGGTTGAGTTTGAAGAGTGTGAGCAGCTGGTTCGCCCCCGGAGCCTCTGAAGAGCTGAGGAACCACAGAGCAACACCTCAGCGACATCATGAAGGAGCAGGTAGGGGTTAGACAGTACAGCGACAGGCCGCGAAGGAGCAGCTAGGGGTTAGACAGTATGGCAACAGGTCGTTAAGTAGCAGGAAGGGGTTAGACAGTACCGAGACATCATTAAGGAGCAGGTAGGGGTTAAACAGTACAGAGACAGGCCGTGAAGTAGCCGGTTAGGGGGCATCTTGCGGCAGGGTGCCTTCAAATTAGCTGTGGGCATTGGAGGATCAAACCCAGTTTCTCTGGGCTGGCAGTCGGGTTGAACACCCTCCCACCCACCGCCTGCCCCAAATGTATCAAACCAGAAACCAGAGTGTATTCCTGAGTACGCACCGTGATGCAATGGCTATCTTGATGCCCTGGCCATGGATGGACTTCAGGACCTGCTCCGTATCCTCGTAGAGGGAGATCTTCTCCTTGCTGGAGTCCCACACCACCCCACTAAGACAGACAGGGTTAGCCAGTGCACACATCCGTCCAGGTTTTTGGTCATGTGTTCCTAGTTGTAGGAGGTATAGACACTGTTTGGATGCTGTGAGTCACTCACTAGTTCAGTCAATTAGACTGTGATGGAATATCAAACGTCTTTATTGTTTTAATGATTTGACCATTCATTGCATTTTATGTGTCGGCCATTTGGCAGTGAACTGTGTTTGATCACTCATGTCATAGTACATTGTACACCGTATTACCAACTACAAAAGACTAGTTACTTAGTTAGAGGGGTACTTGGTACTTGGACCTACTCCTTGTCTTTGTGGAAAGGGGGGTCTACGTGCGTGTCCACCCAGAAGGGCCACAGAGTAAAGTCTGAAAAAAAAGACAAAAAGACATCATTTAAAGTTAATCAGAGCCGATGACTAGCTGCTTATTATATTGTTTAAGTGTAAAACACAATTAAACAAGCTTCCAAGCTTACCGAGGTCAAACACAACAAGTTTAGGCAGGTACATGTTGGGTGTGAAGACAGGAGGTATGAGGTACCAGATGAGGTACCTGATGATGAACAGGAACCAGATGAGAATAGGTACCAGATGATGAAGAGGAGCGCGTCTCCCTCGACTCAGACTGCCTCAACAGAACACCTCACGTTTATTTACCTGTAAGAGCCATATATAGTAAATGTCTAATTTACATATTTTAAGTTATTGTTTGGTATTCTATATTATTATTAAGATTGCATATTGCGAGATTGCATATTTGTATGGACCCAAAAGGCTTCCGTAGAGTTATTCCGTTAGAAGTAGTGACATCATACTTTCATAGAAAAGCGCTAGAAGCCGACGGTAGTGGTGTGCGATACTGCATATTTTGGTATCGATCCGACACCAAGTAAATACGGGCCAGTATCACCGATACCGATACTTTTCAATAAATAAGGAGGATGCGTCATTGAATTGCTAAATCTCAATTAATTTGAAGTGTTAAGTGTTTTTTGTTATGTTTCCTTTTTTATTATTAAATAGTTAAAACCCAGGACAGAATTAGGACAAAGTTTATAATTAAATAGATGCTTGTTTGTTTGCTTTGCGCGTCACGTCACGTCACGTGACGGTGCAACATCCAAACACAAGAGGGGGGAGAGGGAGCAAAGTGTGTCTGCTCTGCGCTGACACAGGAGCGGCGAGTCCGGCGACCTGGCTGGTTCCTCTTTGCCGAAACCGCAGCATTGCAAACTAGAGGGGAACTTAAAGTAAAGAACCGATCTCACCAGGCTAGTATCGATCCGCCCACCCCTAGCTAACGGAGCAACACAGTTTTTTTTTTTACCCTTATTCGATTTCATGCCTTTGTTTGTATTGTTCCTTTTTAGACAAGCAAAAGGTCAAACTTATCTACGAGACATGCCATTTTTGGACCTTGAAAAAGTAATCTGATTACTAGGGATCTTGTTTATAATGGCACGAAAGGAGGGCGAGTCAACCGTGTTTAAGGGGAGCATTTCCTCTACAACATACTGCCCGACCAATTTATTCAACTCTACCCCACTTATTGGTTTTGAACCGAAGTCCATCTTTCGTTGTTTGGGTGGTGGAGGACCTCCTGCGCTAGCAGCTCTTTGCTTCGCACCGGGTGGGACTTGCTCTATAAGTTTGACTGTGCTATGCTGCGACTCCAAATGTTTCTTCAAATTTGACGTTGTGTTTCTAAAGGTAGATAGCACTTTGTCGCCAACACAGAGTGTACAACTAACCTTAATATTACCATCTTTAGCGGACACAAAATCTAAATAGTGCTTGTATTTCCAGCTGGAAAACGCGCATCTCTCTCCTCCCTCCATTGTTGATTACGTGATTTGTCGCGTAGGTCACCCCGAGACGCAAGAAGAAAGCAAATATATATTTTTACTAAGGAAAATGACAAAAATAGTAACGCACAGTGACTTGGATAAGTAACTTTAGTCTGATTACTGGTTTGGAAATAGTAACGCGTAAGACTACTCGTTACTGAAAAAAAGTAGTCAGATTAGAGTAACGCGTTACTAAGTAGCGGCATCACTGCTTACTGCTTACCATCTTGTAAAAGAAAATTAGAACGACAACACTACATTAACATTATGGATCGCTTTACTGACCGCTGTATACGTTTTACTACAAATAGTAGTATATTTAGTATACTCAGTATATATACTCACGTTTAACGCTGTCTTTAGTCTGACACTCAAACACACACACGGGATCAACTGACAATCCAGCACTTCCTCTTCCTGAAAAGTGACGCCGTGCATCCCCCTCCTGGCCGCTAGATGTCAGTAGTGATTGATTTAATGTATACATACAATGTATATATAATATACATTATACTGTGTGTGTGTGTGTATATAACACCCTATATAATAATTATAATAATAATAAATATATATAATTTATTTTATATATATTATATATTTTAATATAATAAATAAAATACACATATTTATTCATATAATTTCAATGAAATGTAAAATACATTTATAATGTAGGCCAGTGATTCCAAACCAACGGTAAGTTAGTAGTTTCCAGGGGATTCATGGAATGATTAAAAAAATTGCCTTCTGGAGAATACAATAAAACTTATATTACCGTAACGTAACGTAATATTGATTTGTTTTTTACAATGCAACAATAAAACTGAGTCATAAATGTATTGTATTGCATATTCAGATTGATTTCCATCTATACACCCCTCTATTCCCATATTGAGGGGTACTCTGGTATTGTTTAGGGGTACAGTAATAGCACTGTGTAACTCCACCCTGTTTACAGAGTACAGATATGAACTTTATTACACATGATTAATTCAGTCATATCAATACAGTTGGAGTTAGTCAGTGATTTACAGGACAGATGATTTATGAGGGAAACTATAGTTCAAAGAATGAACATTCTTTCAAACTAGCGGCCTGAGGAGCACATCAGGTCATTTAAAGAGGGACTACTTGTATCTTAAAGGTCTCCCTGGGGCCCATCCTACACGATGGAGAAACACATATCTGCACTTTTCAGTTGACCCTCAAGCTACATCTGAAAAATATCAATAAACTCAATTATGGGGTTATTGAAACCCATATTATGGCTTTATTGGCTTTATTCTAAACAATTTTGAGTATGAAGGAGTGCTTGGTGCAGAACACTTTGGTGATCCAGAACAATAACAGTAGAAAACACACACAGCAAACACACACACACACACACACACACACACATGCACACGCGAACGTGAACACACACACACACACACTCACACACACACACACACACACAACCGCAAAGGCACACACACACACACGCACCGGCCACGCACGCGCACACGGTTACATGTGCCATGTGCCGTGCTGTCGTTCACCAGCTGCTCGAGGGGGTTTGACTGAGTAAACGTCCACTCCCTTAAATTACCCCCGTCTGATACGGACACCGATGGAGATCTCTGGCGATCGATTTCGGGGCCAATGATACATCGATAGTAATTAAATGATAAAAAGACAAATAAATTCATTGTAGTGTTTGGAAAGTAAGTTAATCATGTTTAAATCAACTAGGTCCAATGCAGGAAATGGAGAGAAAATGGCAGCACAAACATCTTTTGTTATTGACAATGTGTCAATATGAATCTGCGTGGTTATTTAACTTTGAATCAACAGGAAAGGCCGGTTTTAGGTCTGAAATCTTTCACGCACAGAGTGCATAAACAATGGAGAACCATAGAGGAGAGTCACTATCCTTCATACATGTTAAACACCTGCTTGAAAGACCACTAGCGTGTCTGTGTGTGTGTAATCTCTGACCCGGTGTTGTAGATGGCGGTGGGACCGGTTGGCCAACACCTTTAGGGCACCAACACATTCTGGTGGTGGAGGGGTGGAGTCAGACTCCAGGACGACTACAAGACAGGAAGTGGGCAGAGGTCAGAATGAGAGAGAGGGAGAGAGAGAGAGGTAGCCCAGGTAGCACTAAGCCTCCCTCCACCGCTGCTACCGAGAGAGAGAGAGAGAGAGAGAGAGAAAGAGAGAGAGAGTGGTAGCCCAGGTAGCACTAAGCCTCCCTCCACCGCTGCTACCGAGAGAGAGAGAGAGAGAGAGAGAGAGAGAGAGAGAGAGA
>OMKI01019659.1:3131-14250 GCA_900302315.1 Phycis blennoides | reverse complement strand
CCCCCCAAAAGGCCCACCCCCCCCCCCCCCGACAGCATACCCTCACCTCCCACCTAACCAGAACAATCTGTGTGTGGGACCAGTGCTCAGCCAGTCTCCTAGAGGACCACAGGGCAACAGGCCAGGGAGGGGAGGGGAGGGGGAGGGGGGAGAGAGAGGACAGCCCTGGAATCAAGGGGGGGGAGGAGGGATTTGTAACTCCTCCACGGCTTCTCCTCCTCCAGGATCCAGATGCAAACTCCGCCGTGAAACCCGAAGCTGTGCACCAACTGCTGCAGCCGGCGGACATCTTGTGTGTGTGTGTGTGTGTGGTTCTCCGAGACGCGCTGTATTCCCACTCCTTCTTCTTCACGGCTGCAGCAGGAGACTGGCTCTCTGCTGGTGGGTGAGTACGCCATGCCGGACTGCGCTGTGTCTTTTCTTTGGCGCCATTGTGTTGGCCGATGGGGTCGAGAGGCCAGCAGGCGTGTTTGTTTGTTTGTTGTGCGCTGGAGGTCGTTCTACTGCCTCGGAGGATGGCCAAGAACCGGGTCAGGTTCTACTGTGGTGGGGCTGGGGTTCCTCAGGCTGAAAAGTTCAGATTTGTGACCCCAGGTGAGGAGAGCCATGAGGGCTTAATCCTTAACGGTTTTACATGACCAGCGGACCGCGACGTAGGACAAAGAACATAGAACAAAGTTGCAAAGTTGTGTTGTTGTTTTTTTTCCCGGATATTTTCGTTTCTTTATTAATCTACAACTGTTAACATGAGTTGATGCGGCAATAACCAAAAATAAATGTCTGACAATGATCCACGCCTGTGACACGAGAGTTTGTTTGCCTATTCACAACAACAAACCTCTGGGTGGAACACATCGCAGGGCGGACCTGCTTGTGTCTTGTTTCTAACGTCTAGCGTGTGTCTGTGTGTCGTTTGTGAGCGGAGCGCACGCCTCCCTTAACGTCCAGACGTAAATGCGGAACGTCTGTAGAATCCGTTGGTCTGGTGCGAGTGGCTTCGCTCCAGCCACCCTGATGATGAGCGTTGAGTTGCGCAGCAGGAAGCAGCTTGCAGACAGAGGGAGTCCAGGAGAACCTACGACCGCGGGGCTTCGTAGACCTGGCGGCCACTACAGTGGTTGGAGTGATTCTGGTGAACAGATGTTGAAACTGAAACCTCGATATATATTTACTGGCCCACCTCCAACTTTCCCCACTTCCATCGGGACGTTGCCAGAGGCAGCATGAGTATTTGGGGGACGGCTTTACATTTTTGCTGGTTGATTCATTCATTTGAGAAAAATAGGATAAGACTGAATACGGAATCTGACTATAATGACGTTAAGTTTGTGAAGATGTTTTACACATTTTTTAGTATGACTATAGATATTGGCTTTCTTCCGTTCCTATACAAATTCAGTTCTTTCAACACCAACCAAAAGATTTTCCTCAACATAAGATCCTGCAATATAGCCCTATCCACTTTAAAAACAAAGCATTCCCGTTCCCTTGCCATTAGTTGTGACGTTGTTACGTTCTGCTTGGCAGAAGCCCGACGATGCATCCGATGGCCCCACGCTGGATCGGCCTCTCGCTGGCGCTGTGGTCCGAGCGCAGTTCGGCCGCGCCGTTCCCTTTCCAGATCCTCGCGGAGGGAAGCGCCACCGAGGAGGAGACGGGCCCCTCTCCGCCGGCGACCACCAGAGGCAGCTCCTTCCCCGACTACCAAACCACGCCCCCTGGCGGCCAGACGAGCGGGGAGACCACCGCTCTGGAACACTTCGCAGAGTTCATCCACGGCAACTTGGTCTACATCTCGGCCGGAGCCTCGGTCGTCCTCTTTGCTCTCCTCGTCGCCTGCATTGCGGTCATCCTGAAGCGGAGCTTGAGGGTCAACGCGTACTACCCGTGCTCTTTCCCCTCCAAGATGTACGTGGAGCAGAGGGACAAGGCCGGTGGGGTGCAGCGCTTCGACCAGGTGCCACAGAAGGCCTCCAGGGGGCAGCAGAGTGACGCTGTGGACTCCGGCCAGCGGCTCCAGCAGGACATCATGAGGGCAGCCAAAGGTCTCCGGACGCCTAATAAGCATTCTCCCCAGGGGGGAGGAGCCCCGGACGTGAACCTCGGTCCCGACACAACAGATAGCGGCGTTCTCGTCGCCGAGGAACCGGCGACTCTCACAGATGAAGACGGGACGAGTCGGCCCTCGGAAAAGGAAGCGAGCGACGGGGAGACACGCGAGGGAGGGACGTCCCCGGGACAAGCCGGTCAGGAGGCTGTGTCAGCGGATCCGCCTCGGCCCGGGGCAGACCCGTCAGCAGTCCAGTCGGACCACAGACCCGCGTCACAGCACAGTCAGTGTGACTCTGCCACACTCCAGCTGATCACTGGGGAGAAGACTGCCTTTTAATGATGGCATCTATCGTGTGACTGTGTATGCTTTGGTTTTGTGCTGGATCCATCAGTGTGGTCTGAAGCCTACTCTGCTATTTATTCCACTCAAAATGATTCAGGAATAGAATTATGATAACCCCCCCCCACACACACACACACACACACACACATTGTTAATACCGAAAATACTCAAAACCTCTACGACAGCGTAAAGTGGACGCAGGGTAGGCCACCGACTTTCTCGATGACGGTTGAGTTCATAACAATATGCGCATGCGCACCGCGGAAAGCTAGTATTTTTTAACTTGCCTCGTAGCAAATTAACGAAACTAGCCCAAGCCGGCCTCATGTCTGCTATTGTCTGTCCAATCAATGGGCTAACAAACGTTGCACGAAAAACATCCTCACATATCGAACATCAGATTTCCATGAAAGCATTCGGGAATATTGCCGATGGCACAGTGAAGGAACTGTCTGTGAGTTTTTCGTCTGCGTTATTTGTATTTTTCATTTCATGTTATGAAATGTTATATATGTTATATATTTTCATATTGTTAATTTAGTACACACTTTGTGCAATTGTGAATGATATTCATATTATTGTTGAACCCATAGTTCAAACTGAGTTGTGACGTCACACCACGTCCCTGGTTCTGCATTCATAGACGTAGCTGTGGTTGGCCTCTTACAGTTGAATCTGTCCTAACCGGTGTCGCCTGCTTCAAACGACCATGTTAATCACCGTTTGATATATTCTGTTAGGGGAATTGTTTTTATTTTTTCCAAAGTTCCAAAATTGCTTGTATGCATAACCCTAATATAGACTCTTCAGAGATGTGTGTGCAACAAAGACAGGAGTCCACGAACGATTAAAGCATAAAGTAAGATATTTCATAGAAATAAGGGAATAATATAAGAATGTAACTGAATTCTGTGTTATCTGTGGTGAGGATGAGTGGAAAGGGATTGTTTGCGGCTTAAATACTGATCCGAAAAAGGACAACGAAAAAACTGAAGTGGAAAACCAAAAGGGCCCAAACCAAATCAGAAGTCAAGCTGCCCACGAGAGGAAGAGCGAGAGAGTGGGTGGTGTGGTTCATATATAGAGCCTGCTGGCCAAACCTCAACAGATGCACTTCCAATCTTTATTTTTGCCCAAATAAAATGATTTAACGGTTGAATGATGACTGCGTGGCCTACCTGTCTGACTACCACCCGTGCCTGTGTACTCAATGCGCCTTGACCAGAATCTTCCAAAAGGCTAGGCATCATTTTTGCTAAAGCTGGTGAGCTAGTTGTGTATTTTAGGGGAGTAGCTTTCGTGAAAGTAAATTGCCGTTTCATGATAAAATACCGTCAGGAAGTGAAACTACATTCAGGAAACTGACTAAGGGCGACAGTGGTCTCTTGTGAAATCTGTTCAGACCTTTCAGCGTGAGCTGATTTGGACAACGATACTTGAGAAGACACCATGGACGGATTTGGGGAGTACAGTGACTATAGTGACTATGTTGCGGACGACAATCTAGTCAACGTTACCGCTATTCACAATTTATTTTCACAGCCTCCAGGCAACATATCCTTTTGGAAATACGCCAGTTTGACAATCAACGTTATAATCTGCCTGGGCGGCCTGGGGGGGAACGCCGTGGTGATTTGGATTTCCGGCTGGAAGATGAAAAGAACGGTCAACACCACCTTTTACCTCAGCCTGGCCGTCTCAGACTGCTTGTTCTGCGCGTGTCTGCCGATGGAGATCGTCTCCATGGTGACCTCCGGCTGGCCCTTCGGACAGGCGATGTGCAAGCTGTCGTCCTCCGCGCTGTTCTTGAACATGTTCAGCAGCATCTTCGTCCTGGTGCTGATCAGCGCCGACCGCTGCGTGTCCGTGATGTTCCCCGTGTGGACCCAGACCCGCCGGACGGTGCGCGGGGCGAGCGGGGCGCTGGCGTTCACGTGGCTCCTGGCCGCCGCCCTGACGTTGCCGTCGCTGCTCTACAGGAACACCTGGGTCCACGGCAATGTCACCAAGTGCGACGTCGACTACAGCTCCGTCTCCGTGCACGAAGCCGTGGTGCTCACCCGGTTCATGGCCGGGTTCCTCATTCCCTCTGCGATCATTGTGAGCTGCACCGTCACCTTGTGGATAAAGCTGAGGAGATTAACCATCAGATCCACTAAACCCTACAAGGTCATGGTCGCACTCATCGCAACCTTTTTCATCTGTTGGATTCCTTATCACACCTTTGCTTTCCTTCAGATAAACAAACACGAGCACAACCAGAATGTGATCCACGCAGGAATGTTTGTGGGGACCAATTTAGCCGCGGCGAATAGCCTCATGAATCCCTTTTTGTACGTGCTTATCGGTAGGGAGTTTAAACGAACTCTGAAGAAGTCTTTCATGCTGAGGATGGAGTACGCGATGGCCGAGGACGGTCGGACAGCTGGCAGCCCCCAAGGGTCCAGGTCGATGGTTCGATACGTCCAGAGTTCACAAGTGCTGCATGGCAACGCTGTGTGAGGTTTTACATCGGAATTTGGGTACATTTTCATGTCATGTTATGGCAAACTAGAATTTGTTGTTGTACAAATGTTGTTCATTTAGTACACATTTGTGAATTATATCAGTGGTAGTTATGTCCACCCAACCGTTGCCTCTGGGAAACCTAAATTGTTCTAGAGAAGACTATTGTATACACTCCCTAAAAAATACGACTAGATTTAGAGCTGTGTTTGAATGTATTATTCATGTGTAAGAGACTAGCTTGAAATTAATTTTAAATTAATTAGAAAATGGCATACCAGGATGTTTCAATAGATTGTGTTATGATTTCTTGTCCACTGACTCAAACTCACTGTGTTCAATGTCATTTTTAAGCCCATGTGAGTTTTATTTAGTAAAAGTGACCTATAGGGAAATGCAAATGAGTCAGCCTTCTAATGAGTGAGCGATTAAAACTTTAGTCTTTTATCAAGTCTCATAATTTATCTAAAATTGTCCATAGGAATTACACCTTACATTATCTAAAAGAAAAAAAATACATAATAGAATATTAATTTGGGCAAATTTTATTGAATCACTCAACAATGGAACAGTAAATTATCCATAAAAGTTTCAACATGCGTCGCAGGAGGAAGGAACAACTGACCAGAATACCCAACCAACCAAAACTCACGCTTTCAACATCCCATGAAAAATTTAAAGCAAAAACCATCTCAAATGTTTGCTGTGTGCTATTCGTTCTTGACACCCAACCGCTCGCTTAAAGTCGGACTTTTTAACGGTTAACCCCATCTGTGCTTACATTGTGCGTTTACGTGACAGGCTAAAGACTGTGGGTGATAGAAATGCCACAAAGAACTTGCACTATTGACGATGTGGGTCTATTTTAAAAAGGGTAACTCTATACTGTATTGCGGTGATATAGTGCAAACAGGAGGCAGGACTTCTATGGTTCCCTTAGTGAGGAGTGTCGGGGCGTCCTGGGAATGGTCGTGGAACGGTGGAGATCATCTTAGTTGGTGGCCTCCATTGCCACCTGCTGGGACGCCTGTTGCTTTTGACGGTAGTCAATCAGGGCAGCCTTGATGGCATCCTCAGCCAGCACTGAGGAGGATCACAAGAGGAGACTGACTGCGTGAGACGGCGGGCGCGGGACACCAGAGAGCAGACAACACGGTGGATGAGGGGACAGGAGGACTTACTGGAGCAGTGCAGTTTCACCGGCGGAAGACTGAGCTCTTTGGCAATGTCTGTGTTCCTGATCCTCGACGCATCATCAAGCTAAATGAGTGAGTTAGAAAAGCATAAATATACAGTGTATAAACACTGTAGTTACAGTAAATTACAAACTAAACATGGTCTGGAAAAATTCTATAAAAGCTAAATAATTGTAAAAAAAAAAAAAAAAAGAAGCTAAACAATCTATATTGTGCACATAGTTAATAATGAATAATAAATATCAAAATCAACACAATAACATACACAGTCCTTAAGTTACTCACAGACTTGCCCTTTACCCACTCTGTGACCAGAGAGCTTGATGCAATAGCAGAGCCACAGCCAAAGGTTTTGAATTTGGCGTCCACAATCTTCCCCTGCTCATCGACCTCAATCTGTCACACAGAGATCTGGGTTATCCACACAACCACCAACCTGCTCCTCCCCGGCAGAATACACCAGATTTCTTAAAACGGTTCGGCTGTTATTTTCAAACTCTTCTGTACTTACAAATGGGTACTTGTAAAAAAAAATGTCTTTATGAAAGGAGACGCAGAAAGAATAACTCGGGAGGGAGGGAGGGATTGAAGGGCCTGTAAATTGTTAGGAGGTAACTGCGTGTTGAAAAGGCGATAGCGTGCCATACCTGGAGCTTCATCACGTCTCCACACGCTGGCGCGCCCACCAACCCGGTGCCCACGTTCAGGGACCTCTTGTCCAGGGACCCCACATTCCGTGGGTTCTCATAGTGGTCCACCACCTGAGACATGTCAAGGTGAGAGTTTAGTTTCAGTACACAGCACACATTCCGGTTCTAAAAGTAAAATCCCCGACAATAAACCCAATGGTTCCGAGGCAATAAAATGCATTCTTATTTGTGAAAACGGCATCTCAATAATACAGCGCCAGGGTTGGTTTTGGGCCCGACCGGTAATCACATTACAGAAGTAGATTAAATAAACAAAGATAGGGTACCATTGTCTGGAAGACAAGTCTCCTCACCCTCACCCTCCCCCCCCCCCAGACAGAGCCCTAATTTTCTGCACAGTCACCGTGAGACCAATGTTCCATAACACAGGATGTGAACAGTGTTGTGAATGTCCTTACTTACTCTGTCATCAGCATTGTCAGTGTAGGGGGTTATGATTGCTGCACTACAAGTTACTACTTCCACTTTGTATTAAAAACACATCCAGAACGTTTACAGCCCAACACAACGTAGTGTGCCAAGGTAACACGTAAACATGAGCACATGATATTAGAACCTAGTCCTAGCTCCAATAGTTGTACAGTGATGTCCAGGCATTAATTTCAATGTTTTGGGGACAATGACAATGACAATGACTGATCTAGAATAGATCAACAGCTTCAAGCATTATTATGGGGTGGCTCTCCTCTAAGGAGCAGAGGCTCAGAGTATCTATTATAAACTATCATGTGTACAACACCTTAGTTCTTACTAAAAGAGTCGTGTTTCCCACTGTGTTAGCACTCATGACAACAACAAAAACAACAACAACAAACAAACATCACAACCATGTCGGTGGGAGACAGCTTTCACTATCATTATCATAGACACAAAATGCGTCGTGCGTAATTGGAAAACGTACCTTCTCGTGGTAGCCGGACTGGACTCTGAACTCCGGGGCTGAAAGCCTCCTGTTGACCAGAATCAGCGGACTGAGGCACCTCTTGGCTAGAACCCCGGCCATGCTTTCCAAGTTAATGACGCACTAAGAAAAACTGTAGCGATGCGTACCTCGGACCGGCTCACTAAGACTCTTGCGCAGATCTACTCTGGTCATGCACTGTACTGTCAACTACACAGGGAGCCAAGGGAGGAGCTTATATTGAAGGTCGCGGGGGTTACCAGCGCCCCTCTTGGCACTGCAGGGTACTGCAGGGGCAATAAAAAAAAACATCGTAGGCTCTTATGTAAACCCTAATAATTAGAGAGACCACCGCAAAATGAATGAAAAAATGATGCAATGAGACCTTTAAATGTCCCCACATTAACTTCAGTGCGATTTGTGTACGAACATGCCCATATTTAGGCACAACATGGTAAAACCTCAGCATGAAACCTATGTTGTACTATTAGTATTGCGATAATATTTTGTCCTTGCATGTGGCGCTCTATTCGAGTCTATGATGTTTGTACACATAATATGCAGCCATAACGTTTACTTAAATACAGTGCTATACAGCCCTGGTACTTCATGTGAACATCTAAAAGCCAAACATGATTTACAATAAATCTTGAGAAACAGGGAGAGCCTATTTGAACGGCACATGGGATATATTGGTTAGATATGATGGTCATCCTGAACCTCCATGGCGGCCATATTGGTTAGTTTGGTGGATAATCCTTCTAGAATGTTTGGGAAAACCATGACGGAATCTAAATGCATTCTAAATGCTAACTTTGTGGGGAAATCGAGAGCAGAACTAAAAACAGTTGTCATGGTCTCAAAAGATAAATATCGCAGATATTTCCCTGCGGGTTGGCCTCTCATTTACACGAAACCCCAGGTTTTTTGTTATCACAGAAAACCATTCTTTCTGAAAACTCGAAGACAGACCAAAGTGGAGATTTCTGGTACCGGCCGTTGTGTGTTGCCGTGTCAACTGAGAAACGGGCTTTTAGGTTCTCAAACGTCACGTTATGCGCCAGAAAATGCTAACGTCATGTGAGCGTCCTATATGTTTAAAGTCTGATTGGCGTATTGATGCAGGTTGATGTAAAAGACAACTTTTTGAAACAATGTTGTGTGCACAATGTTACCATTGAAAACGGAGGGGGGTTAATATTTGTTTCTCTAAATACCCGGCTATGTGTAAATGTGGGCTTGATGTGGTTCAGGCCAGGGTGACTAATAAACCGATTGATGTTTGGTTTCATCACACCATATCTCTCTCTCAAACAACACACTCGGTTAGGGTAGGCGATTATATTTGAATAAAAACTTGGAACATCTTATATATTTAGACCCCCTTGACAATCTGTGTTGCATAACACTTTTTAAATTAATAGGGTTTATTTCTTCAAATACATTTTGAAAAGTTGTTTGAGTGACTATGGCTTGTGGAACATGCAAGCCCACTGCCGCACATACCAGCGGTGATAACCCTTCACTTTGTGGTAACAATACTCGGCCCACGGACGTATTGTTACGAGACACGCTCCGGGGCTTGGTGACGCAGGCAACGGCGTACTAGTTATTGGGGTCGAATGTTGCGTTCAAGTCCAACAAAAGCTAAATAAGCCGCTGTGTTGATGAAAAGTGCCGGTGTTCTTTGCAAGACTAGGTCACTCGTTTCTGATGTCAAAGTATATATTTAGAACATACGTATTTTTTTATATATATATATAAATGTAGTTACGTAATTTCGAATATAATTATATGCTTCATGGTAACTTCTGACATATTTCGATTACAAACAACGCTTGCAAATACCAGTTAACTGACATCTAGTAACAAATAATAGAGGCAAAATTTGTATTTCCCTATTCACAAGCCTAACACCTCAGAATATTCACTCAAACTGGTATGTGTAATTTACAGTCGGTCCGCTGAGAATTGAACGCAGCACCGCCATCTCCGTGGCGATGCGGCGGAACTGTGATGCAATCTGTCGCAAGAATTTAACTTTATGTCCATAACATTGGTCAACGGTTATATGTTTGAGGTGTCACTCCGCTTTCTACGGACGTTATACGATACGTATTCCATTTTATCAGCCAAACGGCAGTTTTAACACGTTGGATCGCTTTAGCTTCAGTTAGCACGTTAGCAACAACCAAAATCTGGTCTGTTTTGTATCCAGTTAAGTTTATGTTACACTTCACCGACGTTGGAGCAACGCCATACTTTTTAACTGTTAGCGTCTCGGTCAAGCTGTTCGGTACCAGCCTCGGCCCCCGGGCGTATGGACGCGTTTTAAAGGTCCAGGGACAGATCGCGTACGTGTAACCGGACCTCGGCTCTCATGGCGAGCGCTGCCCCTCCGCCCCCCGGCTCCGCTTCCCCTGAAGCGTCGAACCCGAGCACCAGCCCGAACCCGAGTACCAGCGGAGCCGGGGGTAACGCTGACAGCGGAAGCCAAGACAGCACGTTCGAGTGTAATATTTGCCTGGACACGTCTAAGGATGCGGTGATCAGCCTGTGTGGACATCTGTTCTGGTAGGCGTACTGTGATTATTATTGTCATCAATGTTGGTACACAGTTTAAGATCAATATCTATGCGATGCTTTGTATACCTGTGTGGGTTATAGGCCTAATGCAAAGTACACATTCATTCTACCAACTCTCAAATAACTATCAGAATGTGACCTGATTTGACACATTCTCGCGTAGTCGGTCCAATTGTAATGACTAGCTTGTTTTTAACATAGATGAATTCCTGAATGTTGACGTTTTCTGGGTGTTATTAAAATGTAATTTCACTTTTCCCAATCTATCATCTCTTCGAACAGTTGGCCGTGCTTGCATCAGGTAAGCTGATCTTTGTTGTTACTATGAAGGGCAAAGTGTACATGCGTAGTGGAAAGCTGCCCTAACTCTTCTGCCTCGTCATGTTCACCATGTTTGCTCAGTGGTTGGAGACCAGGCCAAACAGACAAGTGTGTCCAGTGTGCAAAGCTGGCATCAGCAGAGACAAAGTGATCCCCTTATACGGGCGAGGGAGCACTGCCCAGCAAGACCCCAGGTGGGTACAATTCATCTTGTTTGAGGTTTTTCATGTCTTGCTCACAATCGCCCCCTTGCTCTTGTGTGTTGTATTCTAGTCAAGCTAAGACATGGGCTACTTCATTGTGGTGTGTGTGTGTTGTTGTGGTGGTGGTGGTGTTGGTGGGTCGGGTGGACCCCTCATACTCATGATGGGTCGTAACACACACTCACACACACGGGTCATATACACACACTCACACACACACTCACACACACGGGTCATATACACACACTCACACACACACTCACACACACGGGTCATATACACACACTCACACACACACTCAC
>OMKI01019622.1:8554-22642 GCA_900302315.1 Phycis blennoides | reverse complement strand
AGTGCTGTAAAGCAGTTCGTTACTTCGCGAGACCCGAGACTAACGCAAGAGTTTGCCACCGGACCGGGGGCACAGACTTGCATTTTCACTTTTTCAGCCCAGAAGTGCTAGGGGGGTCGAAACACCCACCAATCGACCCATAAAGTGTTAGAGAACCATCACAACGACTCTTAACAAGCAATGTTAAGGTCAAAAAAGCTCGAAAAAGTTGCATAGTTCCTCTTTAATTGTGGGTCCATGCAATGTGCAACAAATTCCGACAGAGGGCACTGTAGATAAAGTAACTCCGTTTCTTTCCTACTTGCCTATTAACCTCACGTCATTTAAATCATCTCGTTGAATTCATCACAAGGCGATGTGCTGCTGGACACGTAGGCTCTCAGGGGGGGCTCTTCTCCCTCTCTGTGTTGGGTTGTTTATCTGAGGTGTACAGTAATCAGCCCCGCTTCTACCCCAGCATCCCTATCTGCAGTAACCTGTAATCTCATTTAACATGTCTCTATACATGCGATGGGGAGATCACAGATCTGTTGTAGACAGCCCAACACACACACACACACACACACACACACACACACACACACACACACACACACACACACACACACACTCTTGGGGAGAGAGGGAGAGATGAGATTGTTGTGATGCGACTTTATAGTCTTCTTCGCTGTACTGGTACCGCTACTCGTGGGATCCAGTTTCACTAGCCGAGGAAGTTTACGACTCATCCTGCAGTGGTCATAACATCCAGGCCGTTTTTCAGATTTTTTTTTCAAACCATCTTATCTCTTAGCTCAGGGCAAATTTGTTAGCATGTCACGGCATATTGGAGCACCGACAAAAGCTTCCTTTGTAGTGGAGGTTTCTTTACCTCGCCCACCTGCACCGCACATCTGTTTGTTTACCAAAGCATCAGGAGGCTGCTTCAACTGCAGCATGATGGCCCTGCGACCACACAGCTCACTGTCACAATGTCTCACACAAAACCACATATTCTAGGTGTGTGCGTGTGCGTGTGTGAGAGAGAGAGAGAGAGAGAGAGAGAGAGAGAGAGAGAGAGAGAGAGAGAGAGAGGAGAGAGAGAGAGAGAGAGACAGAAAGGCAAAATAATGTGCTACTTGTCTGCGTTTGGGTACCATATCTCTTCCAAGCCCATGTGGAAGGAAGTACTATTACAATGTGTCAGTATAACATGACAATAGGTCCAACTTTCAGCTTTGCCCAGTTTATCTGATGGCCATGTACCTACTGTAGGAGCTGATACTGTCAGGCCCTCAGTGCCGTCATAACAGATCTTATCCTCTCTCTCTCCATGTCTAATTACCTGTTTACCTTTTTAAAAGCCTCGATCAACCCATTCTACTGCTGGTATTGTTGACAGCGGCTCTCTCAAGGTTTTGATGTTTTCGCTGTTTGTTGAGATTTATATTTCAATATTTGCCCGGATATATGTGCTTTTTTGTTTGTTTTTGTAGTACCAGTTGCTGGCAGACATGTTTTTTTCTGGCTTTCTTTCGTAACTAAATGTCATGGTTTTACATTTATAGTTCTCCAGAAGTGACTAGAAGTGACTAGAAAATGAAATTCCACGAGAGGCATCACTTGTGATGCCCGTGATCATTGAGTTAAATTCAGCTGAGGCTGCCTGATAGTTTACAGCTGGAGAGCAATTAGCGGAGTCAAACGTAACAATTGGAAAGCTAGGCTCAATGTTATCTCTGAGAGTTTATTTGCATTTTTAATCGCAAATATCTCAAAGTATAAAGCTTACAAAAATGAAAAATACATAGCACAGCAATATGGAAGTAGACCTTTGTAGTACAGTTTGAATGAAACCTCAAGGTTCAGTCGTTTAGCTTCCATCATTATTGACATTTCGTTGTGATGAATAATACTATGACGAATAGTGATATCTAGATTACGCATTCCTATGCACAATAATAACATATACCAATAACCAGAGGCTTTTAGCAAAGACATTTTAGTTTAGATATGTCATGGGGTGACTTACTAACTGACAGTGTTGGGAACATTACTTTAAAAAAGTAATTAGTTATAATTACTCACTACTTGTTGCAAAAAGTAACTGAATTACTCTATGATAAAAGTAACTAGTTACCAGGGAAAGTAACTATTTGCGTTACTGTAAAAAAAAAAGTTGCTATATGTCAAAGAATTTGGATTTTCTGAGCAGTTTTCACAAGTACATAATGTACACATTACATGCACGTTCTTGCCTTTGACCTCAATGAATTTGCAGTAGTGCTTATATCTCCACCTTGAAAATGCCAACTTTTCATCGGATTGCTCCGGACCCGCCATTTCTGCTGCTTCATCGAATCTGTTTGATGTTTGTATGTGTGTGTGTGTGTGTGTGTGTGTGTGTGTGTGTGTGTGTGTGTGTGTGTGTGTGTGTGTGTGGTGCACGTGTGCTGGCTTGTGTGTAAAAACATTGGCTACCATGAAACATGACTCTGCCTTAGCCAATCATAATCGCTTATCTCGTTGTTAACCCACCCGGTCTCCTCACTAGCAGTTTGTGTGAATTCACAGTAACGCACCGCATTTAACGTTCAGTAACGGTAACGGCGTTGTAACGACGGAAACAGTAATTCGTTAGATTACCCCGTTACTGAAAAAATAATCCTGTTACCTAACATCGTTCTTTTGAACGCCGTTATTACAAACACTGCTAACTCATTGACGACATTGATTTGTTGATTGGTTGGTTAATTGATTAATTCATTGATTGAATGGGTGTGAGTGGTTAAGCCCACCTAAAACTACCAGCCAGGCATCTTAAAAGCTCTGTAATCTTTCTAGTGCCCTGTCTGGCAGTTAGACAGGGACTCTAGGCCTCTAGGCTGAGGCTGTCCCTCCATCTAACAGTCTGATTGGAGACTGCCTGTGTACTCACTGTCTGTGAAGTGCGTCTGACTGTGTTAGGTGCTGGCTGAGGTATACGGATGCTCTGTTATAAAGTGTCTTGGAAAGGGACGAGATGTTCGCAGACTGAGGGAGACGTTGACACGATGCGCATCCATGTGCTTCAGCTCTGTCAAATAAAGAAAGGGATCATTCTTGAAACTCCTTCTGCATGCATCTCTCTCTCTCTCAGTCACACCACTGAAAACCCCTTTCCCCTTCATCCTGTCCATAGCCAGAAGAATGCAAATCCCTGTGGGTATTACAAATTATGTTCTCTCAATACTTGTACACAGTATAACTTGCCTGTTCTGGTCTTCTGTGTGGGACTTGTGTTCTGGAGAATATAAGATTTGTCTGGTTGAGAAGTCTAGGGTCACCTTTACTATAGCCCTCCTACAGCAAGATGACACCAGAAGGTCAGATGTGCAGATGCTGGGCTTTGAACACAGAACCTTTGGCTATAAATTGAACGCCCTCTGGTTGGAAGTCTAGATTTTGCATCAAAGATCAGTCCCCATTTGTATTGATAATATGGAAGCAGTGAGTAAAAGCAGTTTTGTTTTGCTCCAGTGAGAGAGATGGAGTCCTTGGATAACAATTTGGGCTTTGCTTGCAGGCTGTTCACACAATCCTTGAGGTCAGAAAGTCAGGCGGTGTTGGACAGGTTTACTGACGCACAGCCTCATGCCTCCATCTTTATCTCTCCTCCATCAGCCCCCCCGTCCCGCTCACACTTCACTTGTGCTACTGTAAACATGACCTTCATAGATATTTTCAGCGCCAAATCTTAACCACATCTTATCTGTTGCGCTGTTAGGAGGACACATGAGTCAGTCTGGCAACCTGCATGTCTGTACCCCCCCCCCCCCACACCCCCCCCACACACACACACACACACACACACACTCTCTCTCTCTCTCTCTCTCTCTCTCTCTCTCTCTCTCTCTCTCTCTCTGCATGTATGTGGCCTGTTGCACGTGTCGTTGAAATATCTTCTGAGGCACAGGTTACTCTTCGTGACTGGAGTAAGCAGGTTATAGATATTGTCTCATAACCGACCCACATGCATTATTGATGAGAGAATGTCAAAATGCAATCCAAAGTCAGAACCAGTGTTTAATTTGTTCACTTGATTCAGTTTTTAGTTTCATTTGGAATACGTGGGGAATATTGTGCCACTTGTTAATGGTCAAGCAATATTTATGGCAGTCAGAATAATTAAAAAAATTACCCCTTATATTCAGATCCATATTTGTTGTTAACATATGCTATTCGGTAAATAGCTCCAGTAGCCAATGCTGTACATTATGTTCACATTGGGGAGAGCACAGTGAAGCAAACAGACGTTGTTGGCTTCAGATGGCAATTCACTATTTCACGATTCAGTAATTGTGAGAAACACATGACTGGTATCAGCAGGCATCTCCATGACATCATCAGGTAGCTGAGATTGAATGAGGAGTTAAAGGGGTGTGTCATGCCAGCGAGCAGCCCGGCTCTGCTTGATGTGAAGAGACTTGAAAGGACCACCAGACAGATGATGACACGTCCAGGCTGCATACTAACACTATTGTCCTCTGTGAGGGAAATAAGTCGTTCAATAGTAATAATGAGTTGTTATAATGACGGTGATGGTGTTGTGATGGTGTTAATAACAGTGTGTGTCCAGGGGGTGGATCCAGCGGGTTTTTGATCCGATTGGCAGAATCAACCATCGGAGAATGGTTCACATAATTAGAACATGTTTGTGAATCGTGTCTTACCTTAAGGTTTCACCTCAAACACTCTTTCATTTATTCTCACCCTGTTCAATGTGAATCCATCTGTTATAATGCAATACACTGTGTCTTTGTTAAACACGATTATAAGTACGCAAATACATAGAAAACACAGTTAGTATGACAGGTGTTAAGTTATATTAAGAAAGGTGAGACCTATTGCCTTATTGCTCATCATTTGTGTATCTATAATAATAGCAACATGAATGACAACATAAAAAAACACCAACATTAAATAACATGAAAACGGCATTATGTATTCAGATCACCTTGTTCATAATGGTACTATTACGGATAATAACTCACACTTCATCTCTCTTCTCATTTTTATTAGACAGTTTTAATCTCGCACAGGTCTATATTATAAAGACACCACGCCGCAGGCCCTCATTTAAGGTTCGACGTAGCAATTATAAAAATTACAAAATAATGACATTCTACCTGTTCCCATGCTATAAATATAAATATGTCGCCATCGTAATGTAACAATTATCGAGACTGGCCCTAACCGTAGAAGACAAACTGTCAAGGAAAATGTATCGATTAAAAAAACAAAAAGACAAATGCTGGTGAAGTGCTGCACATCATGTCCAGCTCCAGTCTGAAGCCCAGCTGGTCCTCCAGCCACCGGGAGGCTTGGGTCAGTTGTTCAGGAGGGATAAGCATCTCACTGGTGTGATGGGGCTCGCCGTTACCTTCTTCAGATAGGCTACTGTAAATATTAATTCGTGATACATGCGGTTTCCTCGCTTCAATCGATTTGAATAAAATCATATAATAAAAAATAAAATAAGGGTCTTCTTAACGCACAACGTCAGAAAGTGTGCGTAAAGTGCGCGCACGACGGTTTTGGGCACGTCGACATCACCAAAACGTTGGCCTCCACAGCCCACTGAGCTCACCGTGGAAAGGCCGGTAATGACAGGAATTGTAGAAGGTGGTGAGCACCGACGACCGGAGGAGGTCGTGCTCCACACCGCCCAGCCTCTCCGGCTGAGGGAAGTCTTTGGGGAAGTTTTCCGTGCATTGCTGTTTCCTCTTGGTCTTGTATCTCCGGTTCTGAAACCATATTTTCACTTGGGTTTCAGTGAGTCTCAGGCAGCCGGCCAGGTGAGCCCTCTCCGGGGCCGACAGGTATTTCTGGTGATTGAATTTCTTCTCGAGTTCAAGGACTTGCAAATGTGAAAACGCTGCGCGGGAGCGCTTCTGTTTCTCGGCGGCCGTGAAGCCCCTGGCTGCGTCCAGGGGGTCTGACTCTGGACACGGCGCGTCTGCAAACGAAAGATCTCATTAGCCAACCCGCACTGCGATACGTTTCCACGGAATCGCATACAATGTCTTACAAAACATGCACTCCATTACCTTTCCGCGCTCCGAAGTACGACTGCTGGAACCGTTGCTTTGAGACGTCTCCGGAATGTCCGTCCCACTGGGAGAAAGTGTCAGTCTTGTGTGCCGACAACGTGGTACCGTTAAAACGTGAACTTTCGTCCGTAGAAAGAATGTCTTCGATCAGGAACGAAGTCAGCGGTCGCTCTCTCTGAGACATGTCCGATGTTTCCCCCGAGCAACAACTTAAACACTTAATTTAGAATCCGCTGTCCTCGGCCACTCACTGCTTAGGGCTCAGGTTTTGTCAGACTTGTGTCTTCTTCTGTTGAAGTGCCTGGATCCTAAATGTGTCCATTAAATGCAGCAGGGGTGGGCCCCTTGTGACAGCTCTGAGGAGCCAAGAGGTGGGGCAGGTACTTAACCAAAGCCCAAAGCATTAAGACAAATATATCTGTAAGTTACCTTTGACCTGCTCTCGACTATTAGTTTAACTGTTTGTTTTCAATACAAGAAAAAAGTTAAGTTTAAACAATTTGTAGAAAAAGTAAAAAAAAAAAAAAAAGAAAAAGAAAAAAAGTAACACTGAATTCATGAATAATTAGCATCCATTGTTAATGTCAATAGGCCATTGTCAATATGGCCTCTGGCCTAATATATAATATATATATATATATATATATATATATATATATATATATATATATATATATCTCCAACTGCCTCACCTTTAACAGCATTACGAGCAAGATATCTACCTACAGGCAGGGCTGCTTGTTCAGTTTTGCGACTTGGGGACAAATGTTATCTGATCATGATGCAGCTGATAACTCAAGACACCAGACAGAATCCTCCTGCAACAGAGTCATACCTCCAGTTGGGCCCACAGGGGCCACTGACCCTTGGGAGTCTTCACCCCTTGGGGGGGGTGCACAGTCTGAGGGGTGGGGTGGGCAGGATGGGGTCAGGGGTCCTGGGTGGGTGGCCGTAGCTACGGAGCAGAGCTAATGTGTTCTGCACATTTAAGTTAGGACTGACACACTGACATTGTCCCCATGTGTTTATTTGCTGTTGTTGTTTCCATGCTTGAACATGCCAGACATCTTTCCTTGTTAGTCAGGGGGGTGATTTGGCGGGGGCTGCTGGTAACCCTTAGACAACCTCACCCCTCTGGAGTTTGTAAAAACATGGACGTAGGGGTGACAGACGAGCTGCGTCTCCTGGCCCCTGCCCTGTTTACCTCTGTTTACACCCCCCCCCGTGGGCAACAATGTTGGATTACCGCGTGGCGACCGTGAAATGTGAAGCAATATATACACAATCACTTTCACACCTATATCAATAGTTCAGCTGCGAGCCATCTCATTCAAATATCTTAAAGCCATTAGAGTGAGGCTACGTTTTTCGTTTCTCGCTGACGTTTCTAAACTCACTCATAAACATCACTCTGCAAAATGCAAACACCTACTGCTACCCAGGCAGACTGCTGTGGTCTGGGGCATGTTGAGGGTCTTAGCTCTTCTCTGCAGCGTTAGCCTCTGCCTTGTCAACATGGTGTTAAGATGCTTCCTTGGATAGGACTCACCTTGACTTGTCCGTCTGTCTGGGCGTGCTGCTGGAGGTATGCACAGAGGAGGAGCCTTTATCTCCTCACTCCAACCTCTGGAAACATCTACTGCATTATTCTGACACGTTCATATTATTACGATGACCTGTATACAGAATGTAGTTAAATGGGCTGCAGGTAAGATATACCAGCTATAGATGAGTGCAATTTGTTAGAAATGACCCCGCCACCCGTCAGCTATTACTGAGTTGAACTGCCTGTTCCAGTTGACCGAGGCGTGCACCTGTATGATAATTTCTGATCTATTCTGATCATTCAGGACATCTCTTCCCTGATTGGCTTGCTGAATGCAGCTTGGCTGTCAATCACAGGTGTGTTCATTAAACACAGGGAGGGTGCAAAGAGAGAGGGGACGTTTATTTGTCTGGGCTGCCTATTTTCAGAGTCTTGCTCAATCTGCTCTTTTTACAACTCTCAAATCTTACTGCACCTTTCATGAAAGACTCGGAGAGAAAAACAACCCAGACGCCTTTGTTCATTGCAGTGACACAATACACTGTAGCCAAAGGAATCCATTGAGGAATGTACACGTTCAGAAACCCTTGTTTTGAGGACATAGCTGTCACACACACTTCCCTCCAGGTGCACACTCTCGTCTCAGATGTGCCAGCATAACACACCTTCACTCTCACAAGCGCACGATTGTGTGACCGAATGATGTGTGTGACGAGTGACACCATTGTGAGGTCCAGATGGCGTCTTTATAGCAGGGGGCTGTGGATCCTTATCTCCCGGTGGCCAGAACAGCAACGCTCGCTGGAGCTATTTCATCTTGTGGCCGTCGTCACTGGCAGGTGTCTGTCACCGGTGAAGGCCCATAGCAACGGGCCGTCAGCCCCAAGGGATCCCTCCCAGGTGTCCGTCCGTGTACCTGCACAGAGCTGAGGAGACAGGGCGCCGTGTTGTTGTTGGCGTGCTGTGAATGCCTTCACTTGTTTGTTTGTTCAGCAGACTTTGGCTTTCGCGGACCATCTGACCCCGTGGCCCAGGAAGGCGTTTGTCTTCTGCCAGCCCGTGATGCTGCGCTACTGTTGTGTTTGCCGCACGTCAACATGTCTCCCTGCGAGCTATCAATCTTCTTGTTGCTGCTTTTGCTGGGGTTTTTTTTTTTTTTTTTTCCGGTCTCTGCTTCTTTGTGTGAGACGGGCCTAGCTGCCTTGTACAGTTTATCTAACGCTGTCTGGGTATGACAGAAATGACACTGGAATACAAGCAGCTTTTAGGACACTTTCATATTTGAATTTGTGTTCTAGTTTGCATACACACATTGTAAAGTGAAACCCTGCTCACCGTTCATCAGTTTGTGGACCTGGTGCCGACATGTCAATGGGGGGGTCCAATATGGTCAGCTGTCGTCCTCTTGTTGAGGGGATTATTAATTGCTGAAAATTATATTTTCGTCTTTCTGAGAGCACTGCACGCACTCTCAGTGTCACAGTTGTAGACCGCAGCGGTCCTCATATTTGCCTTGTTTTAGGTGCAGTACTGCAAATGTTCTGAATCACACACAACAAATGGTCAATAGAATCTGCTGGAGGGGTGTGTGTGTGTGTGTGTGTGTGTGTGTGTGTGTGTGTGTGTGTGTGTGTGTGTGTGTGTGTGTGTGTGTGTGTGTGTGTGTGTGTGTGTGTGTCTAAAAGTCTACCTTACTGGGGTAAGTTGTATTACTGTGTTTGTGTGCATGTGTTTTCCTACATTCTTCATTGTGCTATTTTTGATTAGTTTTAGTATGAGCATTAGTGTGTCACAGTGGTATTAGATAGTATTAGTATTAGATAGTTAGTATTAGTAATAGTATACTGTTAAAAGTAGCCGTATTGCCTTAATTTGCCAACTTGTTGGTGTCTTTGGTACCTAAAAAAAATCTGAAAATGATGAACACATTTGCCCAAATTAATCACACATTTCATTGGGAAAGTGTGACTCTAAGCCTCATTCCTTTCTCTGCCCATCTGGATCTCCTATCGATGAGTGACCGGTTAGATGAGTGCGGTTCCGCGTCTGATTGAGAGACAGAACGAGAAGAGCCACTCTGTCTGCGAATGTGTTTACCCAACAGAGCGCCGCCGCAGAACAAGCTGTTCGGCCTTATCGCATCCAGTGGAATTGTTCCGTGGCTTTGTCAATGGGAGAATAATGACTGCAGTTTGATAACGCACTTAAGATGGTTGTCTCTTCGGCTCACGTGTCATTTAATCCATTAGTATTCGGATGGGGTGCTTTGATAAAATATTTCTCAAACATGTGCCAACTCTCATGTCCACTGCATTCTTATGGGTCAAATAGTTTAACTGAAGAAACATCAACATCAACAACATTATTCCTTATTAATCTTGTGAATTAAATATAAAAAGAATAACTAACAAATTAATTTCGCTCAAACGCCTGATGTAGGCATTTAGATGACATAAGAAAGACAATTAACCAAACATAATTTGAGACTATTGAACATGTTTGAAACATGACCAAAAACCTGTTCACTGTTTTTTATTCAACAAATTGGCATATGATAAAAAAAAACAAAAAAACACACACAACAACTACAACGACAATGAACATTACACGTTGATGCGAATTTTCTATCATGTTAATGTTGCCAACCTCTTAAAGACGGCTGAACATGCCCGAAACCTACAGTCCCCTCAGCAGGCCTGTACCGCGCGTCTATGAGGCCTATGTGGTTATTAGATATTTGAACAGTGGAGGTTACATTTGTCGGACGAGCGACCGACACGTTGTCACAGTTGTAGCCGTACAAAGCGCCGGTGTTGCGGTGATATCCACACAGTGGACCGTAGGCTCCGATGGTCAGATTGCACGGCGCTGCTGCCCCGGCGGCCCCTGGCGCGGCGCGCAGCAGCTTACCGTCACGGACCAACACCGGCACCGCCACTCTCCTCGGCGGAGCCGGCAGTGCCGGGTAACCCGCCAGCTCCAACGATTGGTCTTGCCGTTGACGCTTGCATTTATACCTCCTGTTTTGAAACCATATTTTGACCTGCGTCGACGTCAGCCTCAGCACGCGCGCGACGTGGTCGCGCTCCGCGGCGGAGAGGTAGCGCTGCTGCGTGAAGCGCCGCTCCAGCTGCGCGACCTGCGCCGCAGAGAACAGAACGCGAGGCCGCCGGGGGGGCGGCTGTCCGGCCCGGGGGGTCGTCGAGCTGCCCCGCGGGTCCCTGGAGTGAGGGACACTGTCGTGTCCGCTTGGTTCTGAAAACAGAGAAGACACAGACCACAAAGATCACCGAATTTGTACTTTTTTTAAAAGCCCATCAATGAGTTACATATTGACTGATATGTGTATATTGAGGCCCAAATGTATGGCTATTTATAGACTATTCAATATAGTTCACAATATAGACAATATAGTTCCACGTTGAACTATATTTTTACCAGTAGCCTATTTGAATTTCAGCCATGCCTCTGCCCACTGTTCGTCAAAACAGCTCTCCCAATGTTGCAACTGTGTGTGTGTGTGTGTGTGTGTGTGTGTGTGTGCAAACTGCAAACTCACCCCGGTCATTAGTTTTATTATCTTCTGGTGATAAAGGGGTTTTCTGGGTGTCGAAGTTCACGGTGCGTCTCCATTGCGACCCCGGGACCCTCTGATCGTGGGGATGATATTCCAGCTGTGAAAGCGCATCATCGGGTCTGGCGACTTCACAGCCGGGCATCGATGCAGCTCGTCCAGACAGCAAGTACTGGTTTTCAAAGATGTGATAACGTTCCAGTTTAAGGATATCTTTCACTGAAAATGGCGTTGATGCGAAGGTATGGAAATGCATCCCTTTGGGGTTTGAACGAAGGATGCGTTCCAATTAAAACTGTTCAAATAATAGCAATAAATTCCTGGTCATCCTTTTGCTCAGAAGCCTGGCGTCATTGGAAGAGGAGGTGTCCCACTGCGCGCGTGAGCCAGGAGAGCTGGATTACCTGTTGGTCCTTTTACAAAACCTCCCCACATCATTGGCCAATAGGCCTTTCGGATTTGGAGCTGTTTGCCCTCTGGACTGATCACTAACTCCTGGCAGGTCTCATCACATCACACTCTGACAGATTAGACCTACAACACGATCTAAGACCCACTAGGTATTTGTATAGGACAAAAACAACATGTACATAGGCTACCCTATAGATAGGAACATTTTTACTATAACTTTTATATTCAACATATATTACTTTATTTTTGCTGATTTAGTTGGACTTTAGCTTGATCATTATGAAGCTTCATCTTTTTTTTTTTATTATTTTACTTGTTGTAAAATAATTGTAGTAATTGTACTTTTAGTCTTATTTCTGTCATGCGTTTGACATCAATGTCATCTGGTGCTCAAAGTCTTCTGCGCCGCGGTGCAGTTGGACAAGTTCATGATGTTTTTAAAGCAGGTCTTGGGGTGAGGTCTAGGGGTGCAGAGGGGTGCACAGCCACAGTGAACAGTAACACTGTCCCTCTCCCTGTTGGGGTGGAGGAGCTCAGACACAGCCTGACTGCTGTCAGAACACACCCCCACAGAACTCAAAGAGACACAGAACAACACATTAAGTTCCATGTAAGGTTTATTTAGTTTCCAAAGCAATCTTGTAAATTGTAACCTAATACGTAAAGGTTTTCTTAATTTTAGCTTCATCATTTTGTTCTTCTAAATCTTAAGGAACAGATACACAAAGATAAGACAGATGTTGTGGCCCACGTTCAGACTTCATTAGTTAGAATTAGTTTGACTCGATCTGCAGACAAAAAACTGCAACATTCAATCTCTAACCTAGCCAAATCTGTTTGTCTGGTAAAACCTCAGTTTATATATGTTATAACAGCTAAGACAAATAATGACCTCATAGTAGTTGTCTAAAATGCATTCTTTTTAAGAAAAAAAAATCTTAGATGTATGAATTATGATCTAATGTAATGTGTTCAGGAGTTTGAATTAGAAACAAAGTAAGAAACATCTTCTTCAAAGCTCCTTTGAAGACGATGTTAGAAACCAACCCGCCATCTTGGGGGAACAAACCGCCATCTTCCACTTCAAAAAGGAGGTGCCAGAACCATCAGCCACCGGGGAGCTGTTTGGCTGAAAGGTGTCCAGTTTGATGGCTCAGAGACTTAATAGCTGGTGTGTTCTCTCCAGGGCTCTGAGCGATATCTCCACTCTGTCCCGCGCTCCTCAGAGGGAGTCATCAAACCCCTCCCCTATTGATTCCACCATTTGTCCCCTCACTGTAACTCAAGACGCCACCTAAGTACTGTTTACCACAAACTACCCCTAATTCATCATACAGCAAAAATAGGAGGCTGATAGCTTGTGAAAGCGGATCCAGCAGCCTCCTCCATTCAGGGCCCTGAAGCCGCTCCTCTCTCGTGACCAATATGCTTCTAAAGACGCTCATCAAAACGTTACATGAGATTGAGACGACCACCAATTCAACTGGAAACACTTTGGAGAGTTGAAGAGAGGTGCAACTTTATACGCCCATGCAAGTCCCAGAGCCTGTCTGACAGGAGCCCCCTCCCTGCTCCTTCACTGCAATAATACTATATAGTGCTGCATTGGAGCTCATGAATGGTAAACAAGGAGCTTTTGCAAAAGTGAAGCACTGCACTCAACAAACAGGCTCTTGTTGTACTTCCACTCTCCACAGTCCCTGCTGGCCTTTATCTGTGAGGACAGCTGCTGACGCCCTGCTGGGGCGAGACTACAACCAGAAAGCTTCCTAAAAGATCACACTGTATGGGATATGTAGGGTTTACTGACTGACACATGATGTCGTTTACATCATCTATATGCTCATATATGTGGGCTATCATTCCTTGGAATGTGTAAATTTTTTATTTTCTCAAGAAAGTAATCGAAAATAATGTAAATGTATAACATTCTGTGCTGTCAAGTAATCCATTCACTTTTAACAGGGACAGTGTACATAATGAGAAACATAATATTGTATATGTAATTATGGCTTTAAGTCCTAAACAACTGTGGAAATGTATACATTGTATGTGTATATGTATATATGTATATATGTGAGTGTAAATGTGAGTTTCTACAGGGACTTTACCAATAATATTTGGGGAATCTACCTGGCAGACTCCCCAAATACTAATTACTTTTCAATGTATTTGGATGAATTGGAACTTGGCACCGCAGTGGTGGAACGAGCTCCCTGCCAATGTCAGCACTGCACAGTCACTCCCCATCTTCAGGAAGAGACTCAAGACCCACTTGTTCAGAGTACACCTGAACCCTGCATAATATGTTTCATCTTCTTATGACAAATGTACTCTTTGTAAGTCGCTTTGCATAAAAGCGTCTGCTAAATGCCCTAAATGTAAATGTAAATGTATTTCTAAATTCATATGGACCAGGTAATCAGGAGTGTGCATAATGCTTTTACTTTGTTTTTCTTCATCAAACATGGTATTTGTTCAGTGCT
>OMKI01019572.1:14532-32981 GCA_900302315.1 Phycis blennoides | reverse complement strand
GGGGTGGGGGGGGGGGGGGGGGGGGGGGGGTTGAGATAACTCGAATACCAACAACAGTCAACCTGGGCTCCTTATTGCAGAGGAGGAGGAGGAGGAGAACGGCCTGGACACACTGTGTGCTCCGCGGCAGGCACAGGGTCGGCCGTGTGCCCACGAGTGTGGCGGCATTCCACTTAAATTGAGAACACTGAGGCTATATCTTCGAGTTATCCGAGGGTGAGGGGGGGCGGAGCTACGTGGTGGTCATCGCCGCTGACGACGGCGACGCCCGGGCGGTGGGACATGTCCAGAACACACAGACAATGAGAGAATGACACACTGCAGGCATTGACAGATGGCTCACAGTTCTGGTCCGAGTCTTCGATCAGGATACGCAGTTTCTGTACACAGAGCTGAGGGACAGGGAGGAAAAGGAGAGCAGAGGCGGAGGAGAGAGACAGGAGATGAAGAGAGAGAGAGAGAGAGAGAGAGAGAGAGAGAGAGAGAGAGAGAGAGAGAGAGAGAGAGAGAGAGAGAGAGAGGGTAGAGAGGACAGAAGGGAAAAAGGGGAAGAATGCAATTATCATCCCTGGAAAACGTTCCTTCCTTTACTCTCAGCACATGGTCAGGGTGGGAATGTTATTAAAAACAAGATTTGACCATTCCATGCATGCCTTCCCAGCCGACACACAGACAGATACCAAGAGATCCTGTCGGTAGCCTGCCTGACCAGCAGAAGAACGTCTACATTTAGACAGAGGGGATTAGGACAGACATGCAAGCAGGCAGGCAAATATCAACAGAAACCAAATTAATGAGGAAGAGGAATCTGATTAAACTGGAGTGGAAAGGGTAAGTAATGAAGGTCTACCAGTAAGAGATGAGCACAGGGTGGGAGACCGGATGCTTACCTGAATACTAGCACTGTGGTTGGGCATTCCAGACGATAAGGAGATTAACACTGAAATAGAGGCACAAAGACAGAAATCACAACTGAAACGTATCACAGTCACACACACACACACACACACACACACACACACACACACACACACACACACACACACACGACCTAGATACCATGTACGCTTTAAATCTGAGGTCATTTGTGTTTCCCCAAACGTGTTCATATCGGACTTGAGACTCGTGTTGATGGGTTTTGCATGGAGATGTGTTGAATAGATGAATAGATTATTTTGTTAATTCGGTTAACCAAATGAGCTTTATACACTGACTGGTCGGGGAAGGAGTTTTGCATTTCATGTTTGTATACAGCAATAGTTGCACGGGTGCAACGGTTTCAAAATAAACACCGTCTGGGTCTAAAAGCACAATTGACTCGACTCCTTAGAGACGCCATTGTCGTTCATCCAAACAAATGATAAACAGTTGCCCCTCATAACCGCTGATAAAGTTGCTTATTTCAAGTTTCAAATTGTTGCAATAAGATGCACAATTCCCTCGGTAGCCTGAATGGGATATCAACCAGCCATGCCCTCTGTGCTCCGCATGGGAAGCTACAGGTCACTCAGCAAAGCCTGCCCAGAGAACAGCAATACTGACCTGCAATCACAGTGTTGACACATTCATACAGAAGAGACATGGCGGAGGTGCTGCGTGAGCCAGAGAGGGAGGAGAGGGAAGCCATGGAGATAAAAAAAAACAAACAAAAACAACGACTGTTATTGACATGCCCATTAGGATCAGACAGCCATCCGTGATGGAGAGGGATGGAGAACAGGGGGGGAGGGAGGGGCGTGGCTCCGCTTACCTGTGGATGAGATTGGTCAGGGGTTCGATCAGCTTCTTCCCCAACCGAGGCTCCAGAGGCGTGAGGGCTCCAAACTGGGGATGAAAAATAAAAAAAAAATAAAAAACACAACCAATATGGCCGTCACCACACTCGTTCAGACGAGGCTTGGAGAAGGCTAACACGCCTGTCAGAACACTATCCATTGTTACCGACTGACTTCATGTACAACCATTGAGAAAAAGACGGAGCCGGTTTGAGTTGGTACTCATCAGTGACGGCGAGTCAAAATAAGGTTTCAAACAGGGTTTGATGAAACTTATAAAAACGATAGCCTTTTTGTTTACTGCCATCATGGAACCACCTCTTTCCACGTTACCAGGGCCTTCGACTACAAAGCATGCTGCACTCATAACATGTTTCAAAGCAACACGTTTCCAAAGCGCTTTTTAACATCAGTAATAGCAACTGTGGTAACCGGAACACGTTCTGGGTTCTGGGTGCGGGCCGACAGGGGGTAACACACCAGCTTGATGATCTTGATGAGGACCCAGTTGTTGGTGGAGGAGGTCATGAGCTTGAAGAACAGCGGGGCCAGAGACAGGTAATTCTTAGGGTTCCTCCTGGCCAGCTCACAGATGACGTTCACCGCAGCTGACTGAACCCCTGGAGGATGGACCACAGGGGAGAACCACCAATGAAGACGTTGCAAAAGCCCACGTCATCATGAAATAAACTCGGAAAGACCACACCAAACAAAACAAAGACAAAGCACCGAATGGCACAACCAGTGTTATCTTTTGTTTTGTGGGGTATTTCCACAGCAATAGCTGGGACATTATTATTTCACCGCTGAAGCTCAGATAAAGGAAATGGGACGACTGGCCAGACACTGATCAGTGGAGGGCTTCTTGCAACATGTCATAAAAAAAAAGAAGGCTAATTTCCTGTTGGGCGTTTTCATAAGCGTGCCAGAAGTGATCGTGTGAGCCGGCCCCGCCCGCGTCACAACGCGCCGTCTCTATTCTCGTCTGCCTGGACCATGAATTATTCAGGGGGCTGGGGTGACTGAGGACGGTCTCTGGCTACCTGCGCCATCGGAGATTTAGATTTCCTACCTCACACTCAGACCGGCCCGAACTGCTCCGGGCCAGACAAGGATGACAAACGATACGATGTGTGAAAGGAAACGCACTGTTCGGCCACATTTTTTTAAATATATATATATATATATCTAAGGCAGCAGCTTCTGATATTTCCAGCCTTGAAGTCACGTCTGTCTCCATTACACCGACCTCCTGATTTTCCAGGACTTTTAACTCTTTCTCCACTATATAAACACAATAATCCCAAGTGGTGCGGTCTGTCTCCGCTGCATCACCTCTCCGTTCTCCGTTACCTGGGTCAGGGTCCTCAAGTTTCTCCTTAAGCCGGGGGAAAGCGGGCCGCAGGGACTCTGGGTACTTGAGGAACACCTTGTACATGATCAGCACGGCTTTCTTCCGGATGTAGGGCTTGGTGTGGGACATCTAGGGTGCAGGGAGAAAGGTACCAGCGGTACGTTAACAAAGCGAGGGATTCCCTTAATTTGCTTAATCTACTACTCGCCTATTGTAAAACGTAACCCAAACCAACTTAGCGTCTTGTCACTCACCAGAGTCATGATATCATTGGCCAGGTCCCGAGCCAGGTCAGGGGTCACAAAACAGGAAAGGCCAGTAAGGGCAACGCCTGTGTCATACTGGTTAGGACTGCTGAGGTCCTGGAAGATTCAATTTGGAGAATAACAATCACGTTTAAGAAGACATTTAAGGTGGGGTAAGGTATTAAGATACACCATGGTAAAAAGCTAAATGCACATACTAAACAGATTTTAACTACACAGCATGCGGTGACTAACCTTCCGGATCTGATTGGTCGTCAGCATGATGACATCAGTGCTCTCGTGAAAGCACTGTGAGGCAGCCAGGTAGCCAATCCGCTGTACGGAGAACGGGGATCACAAAGTAGCACATCCATCATCTAATTAACACGCACCAGCCCCGTGTTATTACACGATCAGCATGGTGAAAGCTAACCATCTAACGAGCCTATAGTTTAACAAAACAGAGCTTGGGTTAGGAAACAGGTGCCATGCCACGTACTTTACTAAAATAAAGACATCCCCCGTTTTAAGTGTGCTTTTAGCCTGGTCACACTCAAGACTCATCCTAAAACACATCCTCTTACATAGCGGCTATCGCTCACACTTGTAATTACCAATCCAATAATAACGCGTCTTCTCAAGCGCTGGCCAAAGCCTAATCTCACCTTGTATGTGAACTTTGAGGAGCTCATGACCTCCACAATGTTGAACGCAGCCCAGCTGACATCATAGCCGAGCATCTGAAGCTGTAATCACAGAGGAGGAAGAGGGAGAGACAGTGAGCGAGAGCCCATGGATCTCCCCTGTGGAAAATATAGTGGAACTAAAAGCTTTTTTTAAATTGAGCACAGATGCCAATCACAGCAGGTCATGTTGGTTAAAAAGTAGGACGAGGCTAAAAATAGAACCAAGTGTTTTCTTTTGAGATTAGATTTGCTCGGATCCCACGAGAAAAAACAAAGAATGTGAAACAACACATTTTGAGAGTGATCCACACCTTACGCATCGCATTAAAACGTTTAACCGACCAAGACTTTCAGCTGTAAACCAATCAAGACCGCTCGGCGTGTCTGCGTGTTGAAAGGTTTTAACAGACTGCCGGCCTTTGCGAGGACCAGATCCATGGCGCCCCAGGTGTACGGTGGGCTTCATTTGCATCCATCGGTACGGATCGATCAACCTTTTATTAAATCACAGGCCAGCATGGGCCGACGAGGCAGGGCGCTGGTGCTGAGCACGCGGGAGGGCTGTGGGGAGGCCTTACGTAGGTGAGCTTGCACACGGCGTTGGCCTTGACGGCGATGTTGTCCTGCTTGAGCTCCTGCTTGATCTCGTCGATGCAGGTGGAGATGTACTTGGCCTGGGGAGACGGACACACAGGGAAACGGCTCAGTACGGTCGGAAGGGATGAGCCGTCATGCACAAAATGTGGGCGCATTTTACCGTTGTGGTGGTCCACTGAGGTAAAATGCTGTATTTTATCATGGAAAAATTATCCATCTCTGCAGTTCAGCAATGATTCAGGGTTTGCCACAGAATATTCTTCATAACCTGACTATTGATGATTTACTCTGCGGTAACTCTTGTCACCTGCTTTTGAAGGAGACCAATCGTAGAGATTCAAAGTGGACAGAGATATCGTACTGTATATGGTGAGAACAACGTGAACACGTATCCCACTACAACCTGAATCGCACCATTGGTAAACACACTCACTTCACTAGTGAGTGTCTCACTCACTAGTAAAACCTGTTGGTGTGTGTCTGAATCCAACTGTGGACTGTTGTCTCAATGCCTACTAATAAAATGAATTAACCTTCATGAATGAGCTACACAATACAATTTTAATACACTGCACACAAAAAAAACTATTGAATGGATAATTACATTAAAATGTGACCCTGATTGTGCATTTTCTTTGGTCACAGTGAAAACTATGGAGGAGGTGGGGACACACATGGGCAGAGAGAGGGTGAGAGTGTGTGCTGGTCATGTGCCTGTAGTCATGAGACAACACGGTGACAGGGGGAGGAGCTGGGATTTGGACTGCTGTGCTACTATTAAGAGAAAGAGACAGCATCATCCTCACCACACGCACATTTACAACCCATTGAAATAACTGAAATATTTGCCCTTCGGCAGACACTGGAAGGGGGTTTGTTCCAGTGCAGCAGCCCCGACCACAAGACACGGAGCAACGGAAAGTGCTATGGACTGAACGTGAAGGCTGAATGGATACGGCCCATTCTGTGCTGAGCCCACGTCTCTCCTAGAAAACACAACGAAATGTGCATTCGTTTTCATAATGTACACCCTCTGCGGTATGAATAGCACGGGAGAAAGGGAGTTGAACAAGACTTCCTCACACATGTGGAAAACAAATATAGTGGGTGCATGAGAAACTATGGGCTGGCCAGGAAAAGCAAACACACGCACGTGCATGCACACACACACATTAATATTTCAGCAGACTGTCTAGTGTTGGCTGGGCAACCAAAACCTTATCTATGTAGGCAGGGTTGAATTACCTATGGACAAGCCAAATCAAAAGAACATGTATGAATGGCCTGGCAGACTTGACATAGCAGTGCAATTTCCCTACCCCAAAGCATGCAATGTTTACTCTATAGTGCAACTTGATATCCATAACCAATTTACTACACAGGGCGGCGACATCATGGCAAAAGTAGCAATGATGCACAAAATAACAAAATGAGAGTAGGCTGAAACTCAGTTCTCTTTGATTTCAGACTTCAAACACTGCCCTCTAATGGACCATCTCACCCCCAGATCTACCTTCAGGGCTCATTCTGCCCGTCACTAGAGCACATAGAAACCCAGAATAAGGAGTGACTTTAGAGTGACTTTAAACAAATGTACCATTACTTGGTGTCTTTTCAAACAATGGGTTTCAATTCGCATTGAGAGATCGGTTTGCATGGATTCGTTGTGAGTGTTATCCATCACTTGGTGTGCTCTCAACGGGGAGATCAAAACGACATAACGTTGTTAATCCACTCAAGTGCATCTGACACTACGGGTCAGGGCCACGTCTGGAGAACACTAACGCTCAAAGCAGGCTGCACGTACGTGTACAAGCATTGTCAGAAATATTAAGACAGTACAGAACTTCACATGTCATGTCACATCAACGGGTATAAACGGTTCCCCGCAATGCAAACCTGCAAAACGTAGCATCCCTGACCTAGCACCATAGAGCTAGCGTTAGCCGAGCAGCTCCCCGTTAACCCTGCACGGTTAGCCCTCACAGCCGGCTATTATGTTTGGCTGTAACGGGCACATCGGTGCATAATCTTCTTGTTAAACATGATATGGCATGATGATGATGATGATGTCGCAAGTAGATGTGAGTTTTACCTCATCTTCCTTGTGGTTCCTAATGCCACGTACTAAATCCTGAAGGTTTTTATCGAACATTCGGTCGATGCTCCCTTTGACAATCTTCAACGCCATGTCTGTGTCTGTGTCTTTATAGCTTCGGTCCTACAGGACGGAGCGCCTGACAAGAGGTCTGGGGTGCTGGATGAGACCCGCTGCACCGTCTCTTGTCCACCCGTGGGCACGGTGGGTCTTCGCAGGGAGCCGTCGCTGTTTACTAATCCCGGACCGAGGAAGGCGAGGCCGGACTGGGCGTCCGGTGTGATGCGGAGACTCTGGCGACGGATCGGCGAAGGAAATGGCTGACAAAATGGCGACGGGAGTCACCTGACTTCAGGATGACGTGAGGTTCTCCTGAGAATGAATGAATTTAAAGGGATACTTACACAAAAAAAAGAATGACTTCAGTTACTCCATAAACCATTGTCTTGGAGAATAGCTTTCATGAATACAATAAGAAAAACAAATTATTTAAATAAAGTTGGAAACAATGCCATGCTGAGAGTTTTATTCAAGTCTCAACTAAATGATACAAATGTTTACCAATTTACAGAGCACTAAAAACACTTCAGCTTTATGCGTATCACAGGTAAATGCCAAAATAGGATGCGGCTACATGGGATAAGAGTGTCTTTTCACAAATTGCGAATAAGGTTAATTTTATTATGTACACAGGTATCCCATATATTATGCAAATTACAGACACCAAGGGAAGTCACAGGTGTGTATTTCCACAGCATTCATTGGTTAGGTCAAAAATATATACGCAAATATCTGAAAACATGGTTATAAAAAAGTAGGTGGACAACAGTTGGAAATTTGTGGATATGACTCCAGTCAATTAATTAATATTTCTGACTGCATTAACAGGAAGCAAGAGCAGATCATTAAAAAAGTGTAGAGAATAACAGACTCACAGAAATATAAATGTATCACTCTCAATGTTCCAAATACATATTAAACAATAAGCCTTTAAGTGATACTCTGTTGACTTTATAAAAATGGCATCAATGTCTATGGTTGTCTAGAAGCAGACAATCCTAAATACCAAACAAAGAAATAGTCAACATTAGCCAATTCCCAAACATGTGAATCACAGAAAATCCACACACACACACACACACACACACACACACACACACACACACACACACACACACACACACACACACACACACACACACACACACACAGAGGAAAAGCAAGCAAACATGAAATAGGAAGAGTCTACTGATCTGGTACGGTCTGCGTGTTGTAGAAAGTACAAAATAAAGTTTCAGAAACAAGAGGATTTTGCACAACTGTTTTACAGACTAGTGAGCCTTTGTGTTTGCTGTGGTGAACAACGAACCTATAGGTGTAAGAGCACAAGAACCTTCTAGTCGTTGACATGGTTACGGTACAAAAATGTCCCCAGACGTCAGGAGCAGCTCAACAGGTAGGAAATGCTGGGACATGTGTTTACAATGCAATGTTGGCCAAGGGGAACCAAATGACGTCAAAAAAAAAAAGGCTACAATCTTTTAAGCATTGGTCCATGGACAGCCTTCCAGGTTCTTCAGCTCTCCACAGCGGACGCTTCTGTCTCTGCAGGTACTACGAGGTCCGCCTCATCGTGTGCGTTCATCTCTGGCTCCATGGGGCTGTCGGGGCCAGCCCTGGGCGGGAAACAACCACAGGTACGGTTCAGTCACCGATAAGTACCCCGGTGGTGTTGTGTAACACGGTGGTTACGGATCTTAGTCCAGGAGAACTTAAGAAAAGCAGCAAAAATGCAAACCATCTTATGCTATGCTGAGGAACCCACAAACCTGCGTTGTAGATTTTTTTTATTTTATTTCTTTTTAGATTTTCTACATATTGGTCTGTACACTGAAGGTACTCGCTGTAGACATGACCATTTGTCTAACATATGCAATACAATATGCATTACAACAAAAATGTGGTAAATTAAATGATATGAAAAAACGAATGAAATGCGCAATGCAAACATAAATGTATGGCAATTCTATTCTAATCATCTGGATATGGCCTTCAGTTTAAGAACACTGGTTCTGATATTTCTGGTCCTGAGCAGTACATGAGAAAGTGGACGGTACCGTTTGGGGCTGGACGCCATGTGCTGGTCATTCTCCTCATGGCCGAGGGACTTTGGTTTCTCCTCCTCCTCATCCTCCTGCTGCTGCTTTTGTTCAGATTCTCCGTTCATTGGAGTGGAGTCTACAAGAAAATGTTTTGTGTGGCATAATGTATGAAATACATTTTGTTTGACTTCAAGGTTACCAAATAATAAAAGGTTCACGAAACAAACGTGTTCAAATAAATCGGTACCTGTGTTTTGTGAGTCTTTTCCATTATCCTGTGACTCCTTGTTGTCTGATTTAGGTTTGGTTGGCATGTCTCCCTTACCCACAAACCGGAGTTTTAATTTGTTGTAGACCTCACTGGCCTTTTCCATTACTGCATTGCTGGCTTTGTAACGGCGGATCTATTCATTCAACAGACGGATTAATACAAAAAATACAATTTACAAAAAGCTACATCTTTGAAGAATTTCTGTATCCATAACAAAATAAAGAAAACAGTTGTGAAAACATATTTTCATGAACTGAAATGCAAATAAAAACCACAAACTGAAACTGTATTTTGTGCATACAAAATAAACTATACAGAAAATGTAAGAAAATGTAAGCATGGTTGTTCATTGTCATAAATGAATACACTTTTTTATTACACAATACCTTTTCAGACCTTTTGAAAATACTAAAACTACAACATTTTATTTTAACTAAACTGAAATAAAAAAAAAACATTGACATGAAATACAAATAAAACTAATGAAAACTAATGAAAAATGCAAAACTATAACCTTGAAGTTACATATGTACCAATAATTCAGATTCAAACTTATGGATAAAAAAACAACCTCTATTTCAGGAACTTTAAGATCCGGCTAAAGACAACCTACCTTTTTAAGTGTTGCAATAACATCAGCGTTCTTGTGCAGGACCTGGCTGGTGACAGGCACCGCTTCCAGCTCTACCAAGGCCTGCAGACAACGCTCTATGTCCTGCAGATGACAGCACATGAAACAATACCTTTCAACAACTTCTTCATCAGTGCGGTATAGATTCTAAACGGACAGGCACGTCGTTATTTCCACATGGTGTAAAAAGGCCGTGGTGAGAGGGCTTGCTTACTGGGTTGTCAACTTTGAGTGCAAACTTGATATCTGTGTGCAGTTTCTGTAGCTTTTCTTCTGGTGTCGGCTCTGTAAGTGCACAGGAAAACAAAGCCATAACACAAGCAGTCTATTAACCTAAGAAAAATGGTGATGAACATTGAAAGACAGAGGCCTCTGGCAGTTACATTTGCGGGGTGGTGGGTTCAAACTGACCTTTTTTCTTCTCTACTTTCTTCTCTGGAGGCCTCTCTGGTTTGCGTCTGGGTTTCTCGGGCTTGGCCCTGGGGGAAGAGGGAACTCGGGTGAACTCTGTGCTCTCATCTTCAAAAGGTGGTCACCCTCATGAGGTGCAAGGGACGATGAAGGTTGCCTGCATGCATGGCGTACTCACCGTGCCCTGGACTTCTCTTCTGACCGCTGAGGTCTCTTCTCCTTTATCTCCTTCTCTTTTCGGTCCTTCTTTGCTTTGGACTTCTTCTGGCTGTCCGACCGCTTGGCAGACTTTTTCACCTGGGTTGTGAACAGAGAACAATCAAAACAGCAACACCACATCAGAAGAAGAACCACTGGCCATCAAAGGGTAACTCCGTGGTTCCGTCCACAGAAGAACCTCGATCGATGGCTAATTACATTTTGCTGAAGGGCAGAGATCTCTGGCCTTTAAAAGTCAAAAGGAGCAAAGAACCAGCCCCTACTTTAATTAGATCAACAATTACAATCCCAACCAAGTGCCCAACCAAGTAACATCCCAATAAAAGTTCTAATTTCAGAGAATTATCAAATAAAAATACAGATATTAAATCCCTCCCCGAAGAATGACCACGGCCGTACACCTCTGTTCGACCTCCTAAAAGGCAAGAGAAGCCCTCCCAACGTCGTACAGATAATCAGATCCATATCCCAGAGGGGGGGCGTACCTCGGCAGGCCCGGGCGAGTCCGAGTCGGAGGGCGCGGGGATGGGGGGCGGCGGCGGCTTCTTGGACTTCTTCAGCGGGTGGTCGTCCACGCCCTCGTCCGAGCTGCTGCCGCTGCCGCTGTCGCTGGCCTTCTTGTTCTTCTCCTTTTTCCTCTGCTCGTCCTCCTCCTTCTCCCGCTCGCGGAGCCGGCGGAGCTCCTCGGCCTCCTCCTTCTTCCGGCGCTCCTCCAGCTCCCGGCGGCGCTCCTCGTCCCGCTTCTTCCACTCGCTGATGCGGTCCGGCTCGCTGTCACTGCTCAAAAACACAAAACACAGCATCACAGCGGTCGGCCCCCGGGCGGATGTCGTGCTCTCTTGTCGCGCCGCTGTTATCGAGCAGTGCCGCTTGATACAGCGGCGCCAAGCGGCCGCGGGCCCGCAGGGCAACACACCCGGTCTCCGTCTCACCTGTCGCTGTCGGAGGACGACGCGGGCGCCCGCTTTGCTGGCGCCGGCTTGGCTTTGGGCTTCCTGGCACGAGGCTTCGCCGGGGGCTTCTCTGTGGGTGAGCACCAGGGACGACACACAACGGTCAACTCGAGAGGCACACATTGAAGGGTCCACGTTGTTCACGCATGGTGACGTCAAGCGTCGCACCGTCCTCGCGCCTACGCGAGTGCAAGACCTTGCGAGATGAATGACATTTGGCATTTGGACTCATTACTCAGTACCGACGCCAGGGTCCCCTCCATAGGACCCCAGAATCCTGACCTTTCTTGCGGCTCTGAGGTCCCTTCCGCGGGGGAGGGTCGGAGTCGGAGTCGGACTTGGAGCCAGACTGGGACTCGGACCCGGACACGGCGGGCCGGGGCTTGTCATCCTCCGAGTCGCTATTCATCTCCTTCTTCTCCGACTGAGACCCCGAGTCTGAGTCAGAGTTAGACGAGGCCTTCTGCAGAGAGGGGCAGGGGTTACGTATGAAACACTATGATGAAACCAGCTGTTTGCTGTCCTCAAGGCCCGTGAAAAGCTCACCTTCTTCTTCCCTCGGCCGCCAGGAGCAGCTTTCTTCCCACCACGCCCAGATGCTTTCTTTTCTGGTGTAAAATCCTGCAGGGGATGCACACCGTGTTAAGACTCAGCACGACGAGACAGCACAACTGTACAAGTACACATAAGTACTGATTAGATAAGCTCTGTGTGTGTGTGTGTGTGTGTGTGTGTGTGTGTGTGTGTGTGTGTGTGTGTGTGTGTGTGTGTGTGTGTGTGTGTGTGTGTGTCTGTGTGTGTCTGTGTGTGTGTGTGTGAGTCTGTGTGTGTGTGTGTCTGTGTGTGTCTGTGTGTGTGTGTGTGTGCGTTCACCTGGTCACTGTTCTTGCCAGACTCGGACTCTGAAGGTGAGGGCTCTGGCTCCGAGGGAGACCCACTCTCCTCTGCTACTTCCCGGTCGCTTGATGAACCCCGGGCCTTTTTTGGAGGCGGGGGGCGCTGTTGGAGGAGGGGGGGGGGAAGAACATTTTTAAGGGTTGTGCTAAAATTGTACCACTGTTGGTCGAACTTTACCAAATAAATATCAAATATTAAAAATATATAAAATCACAACATATCAAATATAACATAAAAGAAAGTGTAGAAAACCTTTCTGTAGTGCCATCAAAAACCCTGAATCCATATTGGCTAATAAGACCATAAACAAGACGACGAATAATATGCACATTGGCAATTGGACTAATTACAAGCTGGGATTCATTCATTTCGGGGACCGTGGAAATGAATGGATCCCGTTTACCTTAGTAGCTGGAGGCTTTCTCTTCACAGGACCCGGCCTCCCCCGGTCTTCGCTTCCAGAGTCAGAGTCCACCTCGCTCCCAGAGTCCACCTTCTGAGGGACTGCCACTTCTTTATCATCTTCGTCCTCCTCATCGCTTCCTCCTCCTCCTCCTCCTCCTCCTCCATCGTTGCCCTCACTGTCAGACGAGCTGGCTGGCTGCAGAGGAGCATGTGGAGGAGATGAAAAGAGAAAAACATGTTTACTATAGAATCGTTCTTTGGTGCATTTGATTACTATGTCTCTATGGCCTTCTGTTATTGATATTTGTATATATATATATATATATACACACGTTATACTACCTAATTATCAAAGCCATCAGAAAACAATGTGGGTATAGATGTACATTTTAAAGTAGGATTTCTGATGTACTTACTGCAGGTGGGGCACTATAAGAAGCATGTGGATTGTTCTGGATTTCCCATAAGCCTTCATTGAATCCTTTTCTTTTATTGGGCTTCCCATAGCGTTCTTTGCACTTTTCATAGGCAAACAGGTCCTTCGGTGCAAGGAATGCCCTATGCAACAAGGAGATCATTGAGATAAAGTGATGATTGCACAGGATCATTTGCTTATAATCATGGAAGACAGGAGTTATTAACAAAGACCTGTAGAACAAGTGGAGACTATAGCAGCTAGCTCCTTTAATTCTATATATTGACTGTATGAACTTAACCTCCATGATAATAATTATAAATTCTTCCATATCATTAATCACCTGCATCAATAGAATGCAAAAGAAAGTTGATCATTGTAACTGGTTAGTGATCATGCTGTACTCACGTTTCATGTGTACCAAAGAAGAAAATGGGGATTTTATTTGGTGGTGGTTTTACTGCCCCATCTGCCACATCTTCAATCTGTGTACATTCAAGAATTAGGCAAGAATTACGAAGAATTAGGCACAGACATATGAAAACCCTTAATTGGCTGTGGTCTTCGCGGTCTTACATCCTACTTAAGATAATTTAAGTAGGGGGGCATTCACAATCACAACAACTCCATCACATACAAGTGAACTATGCATTATATATAGTGGACCAACGATAATTACTGATCATATATTCGCATTTAAAGGTGACATTTGGGGCGCATATGCATGCACAACCGATCCTTCCTATCAAAAGTAATATTAGCTTGCAGCTGCACATTTGTGTCCAGCTAAGGCCAAGTGCATCTCCTCTAAATGAGCACAATCACACGTATAGCTCCAACACTAAGTGCAACACATGATTACTTCATTGGAGGGGGGTAGTGTTGCGGTATGCATGGCAGACATGGCCAGGAACACTCAACAGAACCTTCTCCAGCGTCCCATGCACCAGAGCTGCACCGTCCGCCCACCCCTCCACCACTCCGGCTTGCTGCTGTACTGGCTTACCCTGGCCGGCCAATGGGGGTACCCCTTCATTTTAGCGAAGACCAGATCTCCGGGTTGGAAATTGTGTGGCATCCTCTTGTTCCTTATTGCAGCCTTTAAATGGTTGGATGTTTGTACGCGTTTCTGTGTCTTCCTGGGTTGATGTTTTCAGGCCGACACGAAACCTGTAAACGATGATGTTAGCTTACAAGCTAACGCTACGCTGTACGACTGTTACCGCGAGATGTGAGAGGGGCCGCGTGAACACAGGGGTAAAAAAATAAGCTTTTCCGGTAAATTGTGACCTTGGTCTTCAAAATAAATGGCCCCCCCAAAAAAATGATTCAGGGTTAACGCTTTTTTTCACCTGCTTTGTTTCAAAGCATACCAATATTTGTCCATTTTAAAGCATTGGCCATTATATGGCAAGCTCACATGCAACTGATGATAGAAATTTGCAGCAACAATGAACATTACTAACTATGCCATATAAGGAAACTTGAATTGTCCAATATATGAAGCAAACTAAATCATGCACTACATTATTTGGATGAATCCATACCCCCTATGTCATACCAGAATTGACGGCTATAATATGCAGTTTAGAAGATAGCAAATAGCAAATGGGTGTTGCATCCAGATAACAATTCATGGCCTTGCAAGATTGAAGACTAAGTGCAATAACTTGTTTGCTATGTACAGACAGAAACCAAATAATCATTGACAAAGAATCGATTTGAAGAAAACTCCATCCACTACTTAGTTAACAAGGCATGGAGCAACACAATATGCATCATGTCATGGAGATCATGTCATTTATTGAACGAGAAATATGCACATAAACATGAAAACAGTAACTTTATGAAAACATTGTTTAGCAAAGATTTTAGCCAAAATTCCCTATTTATATTGAGGATCTGCACAACCAGACAAAACCAAGAACTTGCTAGAAAGTAGTCCTACAAATTGTACCCCCCCAAAATAAGACACACAAACTAGAGATAAAAACAAAAACAGGAAATACATTTAATCAGCAAATAAGAGCTTGCAAAAGCAAGCAAAATGTGAATTTCAAAATAAAAGTCAACGAGCACAGGTCCTTCTCATTTGGTCCAGCTGACTTTGGGGATATCGTAATGCTCAGTCAAATTGTCCAGATGGCGATTAAAATCCTGAAAAAGAGAAGAGAAATGGGTAAACATTTTCCCATCAATATGAAGCCTTTTTGTTTGTACAACTATTGTGTGTACCATTGTTACGCTAATAACAAGGTCATAATTAAATGAAGGCAGGAGCATTCCAGACTTACCTCCACTCTGTGTTTATGTGTTTTTGATGCCTTGTTCAAAATCCTTTCCATTTGCTGAAGAGAAAGAGATGGTAGGAAAACAAGGTTAAAGGTAGGCTCCAGAAGTAGATCTAGAATAACTATATATGGTTTATGCGTTTATATATGTGTTTTTGCATAATCCTTGCCCCCATTCATAGTTAAATGTATTCAAATGTAAAACAGGAAGTTAGCCAAAGGGATGGTATCACTTACAGACCCTTTACACACCCTTCATTAGACTTAATGAGTCATGCAATCATCCAACTTCTTATAATCTTTTGATAGTTTCAAATGAGCGTACACTACTATAGTTGGTCGCACCACCAGAATTACCAAAAGCTTCATACATGAAGCTGTCAGGAGGTTAAATTCTCTCCCTCCAGACTGTCAACAAGCTAACCCCCCCGCCCCGGACTGTGGACAATCTGTCTCTTGCACTATTGTCGTTTTGCACTTTTATTATTATTATTACTATTACCAGTAAATTCCCATCACCAGTAAATTCCTTATTGTCTGTACTGTATTCTTTTTGTACTTTTTTGTCATTACTCACTACTGTTTGCACTATCTTCATGCTTACTTATGCTGCTATTCCTACCTCATATAAAAGAAGATTCCGACATTGCACATTGCATATTTATTTAGCCTTTAGCTAGCCCTTCATGAATGAACTCCAAAACATACTGTATGTCTTTTTTTTATATTTTTGTCTTATCTGTAGGAATGTTTACTTTAGTTTTAGTATTAGGAATGTCTTGTCCTGCATGTTGTGCCTGTGCACTTTATCTGTTTCACCGTGGGAGGGTGAGAAACGTACTCTCGATTCCTTTGTATGTCTTGCCATGTGAAGGAATTGACAATAAAGCTACTTTGACTTTGACTATATGTGAAATATATGTATCCCTGTTACATTATATGACCCGCACTTTTAAATTAAACAAATCACCTGTTTTGTGATTGATATATGTATATTGAAATATAATTTCACCATGAAGCTTAATCCATCCAAATTCTAAAAAATTATAATAGTTGCCGAAAATATTTGCATGTTAAAGCTTTACATAGAGCACATCCTAAGGCTACCACTCACTCTCTTCTCTTGAGTCTTATCGAAGGCCATTTGAGCTGGCGTCCTCTTGTCAATGTATCCTTTCTGGGTCTCCCCACCTTCGTCATACTGATTCGTCAAGATTTGCTCCTCCAGGCGTTTCTTCTCTTTATCCTTCTTCTTCTTCCTGGAAAACAGTAGTGATCAAGTTAGTAATCGTTATTAAGAGTGGCCTACCAGCTCCCACTCTCCATGGCTCATGGTAACGAATACCAGTGGTGGATTCCACACATCGATCAGGAATCAAATAGTCCCACAGTATACTGTTGCCAAGCTAGCTCTGTAGAACTGACAGTATTTTGATTTTGAGCAAAACATCATTTATACATACTGTCATTGGTTCTATAGTGGCCAGCACGTATATCGTATGCATTATATATGTTGCCTTCCCCATTTGCAATGACAATTGTCTGATCCCTCTATGTTGATATCCAATGCCTTGGAAACTTCTAGATGGTCCTAACTGAGCCCAATATTTTGTGGTAACAACATTTGCTTGAACATTACAGAGCATGGGAAGAGCGCTTTAAGGAGTACAAGACTCATGTGTGCTCTGGATGAACCATGGATGAACACACGTCATGCTGATGGTATGGCTCACTCCCGTGGATAACACCGATGATACCTTTGTTTATGACATGTGTTGTACCACAGGCAGCTGAAAGCAATACTGTTGCTGTTCATTTGGCTATATATAGTACGCGGACGACATATATACTACCTTTAAACACGATGAGGCTTAGCATTACCTCCGATGAGCTAGCTAGCTATTCCACACAACGTATACCAACTCGCTAACTATCAGACCATTCGCGTTGGAAACACATATAGCTGTGAATTACCACCAAAAACACTTACTTTTTGCCTTTAGAAAGATCTCCCAAACCTTTCAATTTCAGGGATCCTTTCTGAACGGAGGCGTACTCAGCCATCGTTGGAGCAAATTAATCCAGGCCACCGTTTTTCTTCTGCTTTGTTTTTATGTCTGTGCCAAAATGGCCATGGTCGCCCCCTAGTGGACATAAGCACAACCAACACGGGGCATGTTCATCCTGTGACGAGCCCGGTAGAGGGTCATGCGTTGTAGCGTTATGGTCTACTGTCAGCAATTTCCGGTCTTATACTTCCTATTAGCTGTGTACCCCTGTTAACAGTCGCTGGAGCGATGATAATAAGAATTTGATAAGAATGGCAACAATAATGACAAGGAGAATAAATATGGTGTCTCGACAAGTGGTTTGACAAAGCAATATCCGAACTTGTAATGGAACGGATGAAACAGGTATCCCTCCCCCCTACTACAAGGCTACTCTGGGGCAAAGTGAATAACTGGAACATTAAAATGATTTGCAGAGCCTTTCTTGTTTTCTGAATGTACTATTGATGGAGGGTTCTAGAGATCCGTGTCCGAGTCCCAGCTCAAATGCTCTGCTTGAAACATAGACCATTGTAGAATTACATGTTTTGTTCATGTTACTGGCTTGGTGGCACAGTGGTTAGAGCTGTTGGTAAGGTCTTCTGGAGACATGTGTATGACAAGGGTTCGACTCATGCCAAGAACACCCAACTTCAAAAGGGAACAGTTAACAACAATGTCATGTGGATTGTGAAGTCAAGTAGAAGGTATTGCATCTTTGCCATTGGTGTCTCCATGGTGCAGTGGTTAGAGCTGTTGCTTAGCTCTTCTTCAGACATGGGTAGGACATGGGTTCAAGTCATGCCAAGAACACCCACCTTCAAAAGGGAACTTTTTACAACAAACAATGTCATCTGCATTGTGAAGTCAAGTAGAAGGTCTCGCATGATTGCTGTCTCTGTGGTGCAGTAGTTGGAGCTTTTGCTAAGCTCTTCTTGAGACATATGTGAGGACATGGGTTCAAGTCCTGCCAAGGGTAGTGAATGTGAGTGAATGTATTCATCGCAATGGGAATACATGGATTTTGGTGAATGTTGGGAAGTGGGTTTGC
>OMKI01019563.1:16921-27351 GCA_900302315.1 Phycis blennoides | reverse complement strand
CGAGGAGGAGGAGGAGGAGGATGAGGATGAGGAGCGAGACAGGACGAAGGACTGCAACGCCCGCTCGAAGACGCCGCCGGAGCTCGAGGACAGACGGAGGGAGGAGAGGAGGGACCCCTCTTCGCAGGGACCCACGGCGGCCTGCGAGGAGGAAGAGGCGGAGAGGAAGCCGCCCACAGGCGAGCGCTCGCCCGGGCGCTGGCCGGACTTCGTGAAGACGGAGAGGGATGAAGGTGCGCTGGCAGAGAGCCCGGTGGAGTTCACGCCCAAAAAGGAAGAGAGCGAGGAGGGGTGGGGCGGAGGCGCGGCTGACAGCGCGGCCTCTCAGACACTACATAAGATAGAGGAGGGAGAGGCGGGTGTCCCCTATGGGACACTACAGCACATCGCAGGAGAGAATGACGTGGCGGGGGAGAGGCAGCAGCAGCAGCAGCCCACCCTGCCAGAGGAGAGGCCGCCACACGGCCAGGCCGCGAGAGAGAAGGCTAAAGAGGACTTGGCGGCGGGCGCTTGCGCGCCATCGGCGCCGGTCCGGAAAGACAAGGAGAAGGCAAGGGGCAAAGAGAGGGACGAACGAGAGCGGGGGAAAGACAGAGAGAGGAAGGACAAGGAGAGGGGGAAGGAGAAGGATCGGGAAAAGGGAGCCAGGCCAAAGGAGCGGGACAGGGACAAGGACAAGGACAGGGACAAGGAGCGGGACAAGGAGAGGACCAGGGAGCGGGAGAAAGCCAAGCCCGCCGGCGTGGCGTCGACCCACCCTGCGGTCCAAGTCAAGAAACGTGAGGATGAGGAGGACTGGCCGCGGGGGGGCGGGGCTCAGCCGGCGCCGCCCCCGCCGAAGGAGGACCGGGCGCCCAAGGAGCCCAAGGAGCCCAAGGAGCCCAAGGAGCCCGAGCCGGCCTCCGCCAAAGCGCCGCCTCAGGTCAAGAGGGAGAAGGAGCACGACAAGGAGCGGGCCGGCGCCCAGCCCGGCGCCAGGCCCGACCGGGAGGACGCCAAAGAGGGCGGCGGGCATCGACACAAGCCCTCCCACGGCAAGAAGGAGAAGAGCGGCCACAGGGAGGCGAAGGACGGCCGTGCTCGGAGCAGGGCGCCCCGCGAGGAGGCCAAGCCCGGTGCCCTCCGGGCCACGCACGTCAAGAAGGAGGCCAAGAAGGAGAAGGAGATGAACAACGCGGAGGAGCGGAAGAAGGCCGCTGCCGCTCAGGGTTTTGCCGCGCCGGCCGAACACAAGCCGGCGCCACGGACACTCATCACCTTTGACCTCTTCAAGCCCATGGACGCTCACCAAGCTCTGCCCGTGTCCTACGCGGACACGCGGGTCAAGAGTCACCACCATGGCGACCACTCGCGGGGCGTGTCCGGCGCCAGGTTCGGGGCGGACGGTCGGACATTTGCGCCCTCGAAAGGACCCAAAGCTAAGGACCCAAAGCAGGCGAAGCCCGCGCCGAACTCTGAGTCCCAGCTGCTGTTAAAACAGCCGCTGAAACCACACACCCCACAAACCCAGAAGGACTTTTTAATATGAATGTCTCAACGTTTGGTTGTCTTTCTACTGTACAACTTCGCCAAGGCTGTGTGGAAGTGTCGTTTTTTCTTTTTTTTCTTTTCTTTTTTAAACCGCACCCTTCCTTCATATATGAACATGTTTTAAAATCAGTTTGGCCAAAGGACACATTCCATTGGATAGCTCACACCAACGCAGTCACTCTGGTGATCTGAACAGAGGAGGAGGTACTTTAATGGGTGCTGAAGCAAGAATGTAAGCTAAAAAGCAACATTTTTCTGTTGGTTGGCGAATGTATGTAGGCTCTTTAAAAACCAGTGACCCATCAACTGTTAGGTACTCGATCAGACCCTCTGGAAACATCTGGTCTTTTTCTTCAGCTATAGGACGACCCCAATGTTTGAAACACTTCATGTCCCAGACAGGGATTTTTTTTTACATATTGCTGTAGTCTTACCAGTTTTTAGTTTAAACACTTTGAAATGTTTTCTGACTGGACTCACTGACTCACAGGGCTGTAAATACTACTGTACAGTATAGATGTATTAGCATTAAGGTGAGAAAATGTATACAGATATTGCATATATTTTTTGTAAGATGAGTTTTATTTTCCATAGAACTTATTTATATCATTTACTGTCAGTTTTTATTTGAAACCAATGTACGTGAGAATTTTGTTGTAAATACATTTTATTTCCTAAGGTAAGACTTGGTAGTGTGATTTATACTCCAAAACTCTCAATAAATGGTTCAGAAGATTGTGTGCCTTCTTTGTTTTCAGACGAGTGTTTCAGAGCTATATGTAACAAATGTACTGTACTAAATCATAAAATGGCCGTGGTATGTCATGAGATGAAGGAAACATTGTAAGTCGGTGTAATGGCGATTATGTTCTTTGAAATTGCCGCTTCGGGTCAGACCGTTTGTTTTTGTTATGGCCCGTGTTGTTGTTCCCTATTCTGAGTACCACGGGTTGCCAGATTTGAAACATTCGCACACAGGTTGTTGCGGCCATGGAAGCAAGCAAACGAACTGGATCAGCTGAGACTGTACTAGATTTGAACCGACCAAAAAAGCCTCGTCCTCTCGTGAAAGCTCCATGAGCCGTGCTAAAACACCAGTAGATATTGAGGTCTTGGAGTTGCATTTGAAAGATAGACATCTTAAGAGCCCAGACGGCTTTGTTTTATAACCTGCAAGCATTACGTTGTAAAAGTATACATTAGCTCATCAACGTACAATGCAAGACTCGTCCTCCCTTGTCTTTGTCAAAATAAAATATGTGGGCTTGTCGGATATTATGTTGCACTCTTGTTCGTTCAGTGTCCGCAATCTGGCAACCTGCGTGAGCTTCGAGTCTGAGTAGGGCGGAGACAACTGATGTGGTGAATTTGGACTGCAGTACCCATTTAAGGCGATCGGCGTCAACGTTACATATCGTCACCCTCCTAAAATAATGGCCCAGGTAATTTTTTCAGGTTTTTCAGACCTGATGGATGCATCCATTGATCCATTATACTACAGGGGTAGAATCACATGATCTGTTCAACTGAGGATATAGGCGATTTTACCAGAGGTGGCCAGCATCATGAGGAGACGATTTAGGCATAATCAACATATTTGTCACAAAAAAATGACTTGGGCCATTATTTTAGGAGTTTGACGATATTATACCATTAAGAATATATCATGCTGAAATCTGAGGAAAGGCAATATTCCAATAAGGCCTATATATTTTATAGCATGTCTTGTTCGCTGCATGGGCCGTTCCAGTCAAGTTTAGCGTGTACTAAAACGAATCTATTATTACTACTACTGGTATAGGGCCATAAGTTTTTTGTTGGCGATACACCGTAATTTTGAGAGAACAAGAATTGCAGTAATGTAAAATCCAAAATAAACGTAAATATAGCCTACCGTTACCAAAGCTAATCAACTTTGTTTTGCCACGTCTCACACGAGAGACATTGTGGCAGGGCAACAGCCACAGTGTCACACAATAGTGACTATAATTTCACGATAAATTACTAGCAATGACCAAAGCACCACTACTACCTTCTATACTTCCGAAATTGAGGCGGTCGTTTCGATCTGACGTCACCATGCACAAGCCCCATTATGTTAGCCTATATTAGGCCTATGTTGTATTCCTTCAGTTCCCCATTAAGAGTTACCAGCTATGGATGTTAGAAGTGCATGGGCTCACAGACACGGTATAGGCCCACATAAAAGACACAAGACAAATCGATTTGTCAAAACAATAATCAAAAGTAAAAAATGTTGCACTGTGTGTATTTGGTCAAGTCAAGCACATAACATTAACCAACGTATTCAAACATGGTTTGGTATTGGACATATCTCTTATAAAGTCTACATGTAACAAGTGTACGAATAAAAAAAAAGTTGAGCGCTGTGTAACAAAGTCTCTCTTGAAGCACATCTTTAGCAGTAAAAACAAAACAAAAAAACCCTCTTCAGTCTTCCTCGATTCATCCTGGGAGGAAGTGAAATATGAACCCGGTCCAATCCTCAGTCCCTTCTGTAGTGGAACACACTGTGACCCAGTTCTAATAATGCCCCCACCAACAGGGTCCAGAGAGGTATGCACACCACGCTCAGCCAAATATCCGTGAGTTCCTCCAGGCGGGAACATAGCGCCAAACAGAAGCCCAATTTCAGCAGCAGTGCCATCAGGTACCACATTGTGCGCTGCAGGTTCTGATGTCCGTCTCGCGGGTTCAACGCTTGTTTACAGCGACCTGCCATCTTCGCGACCAGCATGAGGATGAGAATCGCGTCAAAGATCCAAATGGGAAGAAAGATTAGAAACCAGTTCCAGCCGATCTTGGAGTCCAGTTTAAGAACCAGCATGACGAGGAAAACGAGGGAGAAAAACCAAGCTAGTAGCACCCTCTGGACCAGGGACATTTTCATCTACGGCGGGCCGTCTGTGTCCAATCGCCCCAGCGAAGGAACCTGTTGGCGAGTAATGGTGCAAAAGAAAGACATGGGTGTGAAAACCCTCTTGAAAAACCATTGAAATTAAAGCTTGCACAAACAGGCACACCATTACCGATTCCACAAACGTGTTTGCGTGCATGTAAATACAGAGTTAGGGTTTCAAGTCAGGGTTTCAGCTAAATAACGATGCCATGTTCAGCTGCTGTGACGTCACTGACACTAAGGAAATCGGAACTCAAAATGATTTCTACGAGTTTCTACGTTAAACAACGTTACCTCGTGTTCCGAGTTGTACTAAACGCAGTATTAGTAAGTTAATATACTAGAGGGTAACTATATGTAAGAGCACTAACGTTGGCTGTATATAAGACCACAAATATCGAGTAAACCAGACGCAAACATAAAGCAAAAGTTTGAATATGTGTTATCCTACCACGTCAAGAGACTCTCAAATACGTCCTGCTGAAGCATACAGTCTGATCAACTGTACACCACCTGTTGACGTTCCAGTATGTTAAACAGAACGTGGTAGCGGTACCAACCAATACATACATCGGAACAGAGCAGGAAGGCAGGGACGGTCACGGACGCGTTTGGTGAAGTTGAATGCAGCTGCAACGGAACAAGTTCCGGCGGTATTTTCAAAATTAAAGCACGGGTCCTCTTCCATTGGTAGTCTAGTTACCTGGCAATTACTGTCGTCTACTTTTTATTCAGTAATGATATAATACAATTTGTAAAGCAACACGTTTGTAAAAATAATTACAACAAAAGAAAATCAACATTCTTCCACTTCCACAGAAAAAAGACCAGCAAGAATGTTTTAATGTACATTTTAATGTACTGTACTAGTATAACAAATGTATAGAAATAACAATCTTGGATAAAACATCCTAGATATCACAGACTATCAAAAAAAGTACAAAACCTTTGAGGTAAAACATCATTGCAAAAGCTTCGGTTGAAAGCCTTTATCAAAATTGTTATTCATATTAATTTAAAAACGTACTTCACAACATCTAGTCATTCTAAAAATAAGACAAAAGACTTTTATTTACAAGTTACCGGTGCCACAAAATACAGTGTTTGAGACAACAATCAAATGTGTAAACAATAAACAATCATTCCTCAATTGTCTATTATAGAATGCCAGATTAAGAGATGTCATCAAATGATTATGCTCACACTAATCATTTTTGCGTTATTAAAGTTAAAGTAAGTCCACATTTGTGTCAGACACAGACAAACTAAGAGCACACAAACCTCTCATCATTTCTAAGCAAAATGGAAAAATGTTTGTTTAAGTTAGCAAAATGGTCAATGAAATCCAACAAGGCAGATTGGATCAAAAGGACATAGCTTGTACTTCCATAGAAATCTCTGATAGAAAGAGCAGTGCCCTTGGCCAGGAAATCTGCTTACGCAATGGAATCCTTTTTAAAAGCTAATCATCCATATACCCACTTCCAAATGACCAAATTCCAAACCCGAATATCAAGACAGTACTAAATGTAGGAGGGGATGCGATTTTGACTTAGTGACTAATTTGATGACACCCTAGGGAAGTATTCCATATTATCTGTCATCCGGGGAATGTCACGCCTGGGCCCAAAGGTTTCGGTTCCAGGCGGCCGTCACGTCTGCGTCTCTCGGGTTCACGCGGTGGCGGCGACTCAGGTGTGGTCCTCCTACCTACCCCGCTCCACCGCCACCTCCCCGCCGCGTCTAGACGGTGCTCTGTCTGTCCTGACCGGACCCCTCCGACTCCGACTCCTTGGGCGTGAAGTCGATGAAGATGCCGTCCGAGGCGGTGGAGTCTTCGGACTCCACCGCTCCGCTGATGACGGTCTCGGGGCTCGAGGCGGCGCTGGTGGGGCTGGAGGAGGCGGCCCTGCGCAGGTCGGTGAGCGTGGTGGTGGCCGTGGTGCCGTGGAGGAGGCCGGCGGAGCGGAGCGGGTGGGCGGAGGCGGAGCGGCAGACGGACAGCTCCATCGCGCTGGACCCGCCGTGCAGGACCCCTGTGGCGGCACACGGTGGGAGGGGTGCAGGAGGACGTTTCAAATCATGTCAGAGTCAGGGTGCTTTACTCATCCTGTCGGGGGGAGTCGAAGTGCATTCAAGCCTCTTCAAAGTTGGAAATATTTTCCACGTGATTTACAGTACATGGAGATAAACTTGTTCAATTAAAAGGAAAAATCCAATACATCTCACACACTCAAAGGTGAAAGATCGGGAGCAATAGTGGCACATACAGTCAAAATGATATCGCTTTTATTGCTTTAAATCCCCCCACCATGACGATGTCTGACCGCCTACCGTTAAACTGAGATCCCACGCACAGTCTGTTGGTGGACATGTTGGATCCAGCTGCTATGTCCCCATAGGCTGCCCCTTGTTCCTCGAGGCAGGATGTGATCTCACAGGCAGAATGCCGCCGGATGCCCCCGCTGCCAACGGAACCAGCATCCGGGTCGTATTCGGCGACCGGAGTTAGCAGAAGTGGAATGTTGTAGCTTTTTGATCGAACAACTGGGTTTTTCGACAGTTGGTCCACGGGTTTGGGCCAGCACCACTGTAAGCGTTTCTCTGTAGAAAACAACCACAGCAAGACGGAGGAAGGGGGGATTATTGAAGGGCCAGGAGGGGTTCTCATCCCTATGGCCTGTGTAACAGCCCCAATGGACTCAGAGGATGAGATGTTAAAGTGAGGCCCTGACTCCCTTTGATCACTAAAGATCCAGTGGCAAGAGTAGAAGTGGTAACCCCGGTGTCCTGGCACAGTTCCTAGTTCCCAGTTGCTTGTACCAACATGAGTCCCAAATCGTCTCCTGGCCTCTCATTGGATAGTTTCAATCCTCACCTCGCCACTGTGATGTGTGGTGTGCATGCTGGCTGCTGCACACCCAAATCTGTGCTACACACTGGTAGTGGATGAGGTGTGATATCCCCCACACTCACTATGCGTGTTGGGTTTCTCAAAAAGCACTGTTAATTATTAGTTTTTCCTGCCCACCCTTTGTCCATTTCCATATTGCTCTGAACAAGACATTTACACTTCCTCACTGATGTGACCCAATTCACTGACCCATTTCTAAATGGAGACAAAAGATCAGATTGCCTTCTGAAATTTAGATCCATGCATGAAGATCTGCAGCGTGATAGCCACACCCGCGGCCTCACCCACTCACCCAGTACACAGCACTGGGCCTCGCTCCCATCGCCAGAGTAGAGTCCATGGGTACCCAGGTAAGGAGAAACTACCTTCTGCACGAGAGACTCCAGCCTCATGTAGTCCTCACTGGCAACGCGTGGCTCATGCACCCCCTGCAGGCGGACCAGAGAGCGCACAGTGATGTGCAGTACGTGTGTGAGCGTGTGTGTTTGTGTGTGTGTGTCCTGGGTCTGATGCTCGGCCGTCTCAGTCAGAGTGATCTCTGAGATGGTGGACGTCGGAGGGTGGAGCTATGCTCTACCGGAAGACATTAAAGCATCGGGCGAAGGGGCAGCTACCTGCAGAATGAGCAGCATCTGTGTGATGGAGGGCGGGACACGTGCCCGCGGACGGGACAGCGCGTCGTCCAGCTTCACGCTGAGGACGATGGTGTTGCGGAACTGGAGCAGGGCCAGCTGTCTCACGGACGGCTCCTTACCCTGGAGGCAGACGGACAGGAGAATGACGCACAGGTGACACCTCCTTGGATGAACGTGACAGAGTTGAGGGAGGGAGGGAGGGAGGGGAACGTGACAGGGGGGTGAAGGAGGGAGGTGTTACTACCTGCACCGGGTGGAAGATGGCCTGCAGCATGGACAGAACATCACAGAAGAAGAAGTCCCAAGTCTCGGCCAGGGAGTCCAGTAACTTCTGACCTGAACCCAGTAAATACGAAATATAAATGCAAAGAAAAAAGTAGCATGCAGCAGGTATTGTATATTTGAATTGTTCCTTTCTGCTAACCTTCATAGAACCTTATCTTGTCCCGAAGAATTACCATGCCCTTTGTAAGGAGTTGATTCTGTAAGGCAGGATGGAAATAGGATAGAAATATCTAATTAAGACCTCAGAGAAATTATATTATGGTCTTCTGGCTGGGTTTATTAAGTTATTGCGGCTGATGTATGAATGCTCAAAGCACAATACTGGTATTTACATGTCAATATTTAGATAGGCCACCTTCAATATTTCCTCACTTCATAATGACTGAAGGGTATGAGGTAAGCCAATGTCCCGTGTGCATAAACAACGTGATGTTTCAGAGCAGCATATTTTTATTCTTTATAGCATTACATTCAAACTTGGAGGACTAAATAACCTCAATGTTCATGTTGCGTAACAAAGTATGGATGGGGTTAGAGGATCTTACGTGGAGGTATTCGGTGAAGAATGAGCCCAGTTCCGTCTTCAGCAGATGCCTGGGAGGAGGAATCAGAGAGCACGAGTTCACTCAGCGACTTGATGACATTATGGCTCAGTGTGAGAGCAGCAACACTGCAACACTTATGGAGCAGGTAGAATAGGATGCGTCTTAGAAATAGCAGCTATTCTATTCAAACGTGCATGTGATATCTCATTAGTTGTGTCCACATCCCTAGAGAGAACAACAGAAACCCTTATATTTGTTCACTGACAAAGGATTTCAAAGGCTGGGTCGATATTTTCCTGTGTGGGACAAGCGCATGATTCAATATTTCCCTAAATATGCATTACACACAGCCAAACAGGTTCCTTCGAAGAAATCATTCACTTCAGCGTCACGTTTAGTGACAGCAGACAAGAAGAAATATTCATATTGTGTGTGTGTGTGTGTGTGTGTGCGTGCGTGTGCATGTGTGTGTGTGTGTGCATGCATGAGTGTGTGTCTTACCGGACCCCTTCATTTAGGACGTAGAGGTCGTTATCTGCTAGACCTTTCTTCTGGAAGACTGCTATGACTGCATTGTGAATACTACGATACCCAAGAGAAGAAAACAGATCAGATATCAGATATATGTATATATAAATATATACATATATATATATATATATATATATATACATACAGAGGATTACATGCAGGTTGGTTCTTATGAATACTCTGTGTGGTCCATCTATTTATACTGCAAGTAAACCGGCCAAATCTGGTCATGTGACCAGATGTGGTCTCAGCAGGGTGTTTACCTGTTCCAGGTGGCATTGGCTCCCCCCTTCTTCTGCTTCTCGCCTCCCCGCTCCTCCGACACACTCTTGTCACTCTTCCCCAGCTCGCTCAGGCTGGGCGAGCTCATTAACTTTAACCTGTGCAGAGTCCTCATGGCCGAGAGAGCAGAGGAAGAGAGAGAGAGAGAGAGAGAGAGAGAGACACACACACACACACAAAATATGCACTAAGTGTTGGACAGAGTGAAGGAGGTCACATTAGACGGCAGCTTACACAGAAGAGAAACCCAAGACCATAGCCAGAGGGCGAAAGAAGAGAACAAAGGCAGTGTTTGGCTGTGTGTGTATGTGTGTATGTGTGCATGTGTGGGTGTGTGTGTGTGTGTGCGTGCATGCGTTTGTGTGTATGGTTCCAAGAGAGGGAGTAAGAGTAAGGAAGCATAAGAGACTTAGAGAGAACAGTGTTAGAGAGAGAGAGAGGGAGAGAGAGAGAGAGAGAGAGAGAGAGAGAGAGAGACAGAACTAGGACAGGGGATGTATGGCAAAGGAGAGGGACAGGGTGCTGAAAGAGTGATGGGCGGAGCCAGGGCCCAGTGGTGGACCACGCTCTCCCCTGCCGGTGCTCGGAAGAAGGCCGAACAATAGGCAATAACAACAGAGCAAACAATATCCAGTGATGCCGCATTCACTTCCTCCCCCCCCCCCCACCCCATCCCTCCCCCTCTCTCTTAATACAATCACGCCATTGACAGCGGAGAATGTCAACATGCAGCACAGATGTGAGAGGAGGGTGGTGGTGGTGGTGGTGGTGGGGGGGGGGGGGGGCGG
>OMKI01019551.1:6830-20841 GCA_900302315.1 Phycis blennoides | reverse complement strand
TCGGCTGATCGCTATTCAGCAGCAGCTAACCGCCACCGCACCAGAGCCCCCGACTATCAGGTAGGCCAAATGGTGTGGCTGTCCTCCCGGGATCTACCCTTACGGGGAGAGTCCAGGAAGCTGGCGCCCAGGTTCATCGGGCCTTTTAGGATCGAAAAGATCATCAACCCTGCGGCGTTCCGGCTGAAGCTTCCCCAGTCCATGAGGGTCCACCCGACATTCCATGTTTCCAGGATCAAGCCTGTCCGGGTGAGTCCTCTCGTCCCTGCTGTTCCACCTCCCCCTCTTCCAAGGTTGATTGATGGGGGTCTCTCCTACACGATCCACCGGCTCCTTCAGTCCCGCCGTCGGGGAAGGGGCCTGCAGTACCTGGTCGACTGGGAGGGCTACGGTGTTGAGGAGAGGGCCTGGGTCCCTGCCAGGCACGTCCTGGACAAGGATCTCATCCGGGATTTTCATCGCCGTCACCCCGACCAACCGTCCAGGAGCACTGCATCAACCAGGGACCCAGGTATGAGGTCTACAGTCCCTCAGCTCCTTGAGCCACCTGGAAGTGACGAGGAGGAGCCCCCTCCTCCCACCCATCTCAGCGTTGGAGTTTTGGGATATCGGAGCCGTCCCCTGAGGGGGGGTTCTGTCACGGTCTGTCTGTCACGCCCACTCCACTCCTCCTTTCATCTGCCTTCACGGCTGTGCCGCATCAGGTAATTAGTGGAGGATACAAATTAGCCCTCCACTATTCACCTGGTGCCATATTGTATTAGCTGTTTCCTACATGCAAGTCTCTCCAGCGATTCACCCGTCTCCTGTCCCGGTTTACAATCCTTTCAATCCTGCCTGTCCCCAACTTCGATCAACGTCTCGCCCTTCCTGATCTCCGTTCGCCTGCTCCCCGGTCCCGGATTCCCGATCCCACCAGTCTCCGTTATCGTCCGTTTGGAAAGAAATAAAAGACTATTTATTACTTTCAATCTCATCTGGTTTGTGCTGCAATTGGGTCCTACACTCACCCGTTACAACTTCAGAAAGACAATGGAGCACGGGGAGGGTTAGTTGAGGAGAATCACACCTCTAACACTTTAAATCACATTTTTCGTCACATCTCTCTTATAACTACTGTATAGAGTGACTACATATCTTACAGGAACTAATACACTTGCACACATCGTTGAGTTTACGTATGAATTAAAATATACAATTGTTGTCATGTCACGCCCGCACACAGAACCAAAGAAAGATTTGAAGAAGATCTGTAGTATTTACTGTAAAAACGTGGTGCAGGTACCTGCATCACGAAAAAAAAGGAACTTCGTGTCCATGTACACAAATTCCATTGTAAACTATTTCACGAATTGCCGTGAGACTGTGTTGAACATACGTAGATATAAACATTGATACAGTATATACAAAATAAGATGTTTATTTACAGTAAATCACACATAGGCCCACAGGAGACGTTTGCCTTCAGGGCTTTCTGCCAGCGAGCCATTTCTGAAAGCCTTCTCCCTGAAAGGCTTTAGGAAATGTGTAGACGTTGTGAAAAGAGTAACAAAGTGCATGCTTTTATCTATTTAGTTTGTTTTCAGTCGCAGTTTGGTTTAGTTTAAGCAACACAACTTCTTAGACAACAAAATGACTTGGTTAGGTCTAGACAGCAAAACGTAGGCTTAGGTCAAGGCCAAGGCAGAAAGCCCTCAAGGCAAACTTGAGGGCTCCTGTGTCAATAGCTTGATTCCATTGTGTTGACACTCAATGGGGCTGCCAAAGCAACTGCCCATGTAAAAAACTGAGAATCCCAACACACAAGCTATGTAGAACCTAACACACCTTTTCATTTTTGTAATGAAGATCAGGCCTATGGCACTGTCACTGCCAGACAACGTTCCACATATATATAATGAAGTACTATGAATGAAGGAAAGGGTCTACCTTTGTCTTGATGTCAACACATAATTTGGCCAACTAAAAATGGCTGCTTATGTGCAATTAAAAATACATGCCAACAACGACAAAACAAAAAACATTCCAGGTCATTTTTTTATTGGGGTATCACACACAAAAATATTGAAGTGTTTAGGGAGTATTAAGGTTGTATGGATGGTTCTCAAAGTAGGGCTTCTCTGGAGAAGCCTTGACTACTTGTAGATGGAGATCTCTATGAGGTTGTGATCTGGGTCTCGGAAGTACAGTGAGGTAATGCTGCCGACAGCTCCACTTCTCTCAACCGGACCCTCCTCAATCTTGACCCCACAAGCCTTGAATGAATCGGGGAAGGGAATATTACATGTCCACACATTACAGGGTACATTCTTTAATATGCAAAGGGCCAAAGCGACAATACCTGCAGGTGGGCAGCAACTGTAGGCAGAGAAGTCTTTGTAATCAAACAGAGGTCTGCAGAGCCTGAAGTTGGACACTTGGCTTTGGGCTCAAATTCCTGGCCAACTTGGTGTAGGTTAATTTTCTGTTGTCCAAAACCCAGGGCCTTACGATCCCCCTGTTGAAACAAGAGATGATGGCATAAGAAAACGTTTATTTTGGTTGACTATGGCATATTACTTTCATTATTAATCAGAGTCTGCCCCCTAGTGGATATCAAATTAACTGTAGTATATCCGAAACACAATACCTTGAAGGTGATCACCTTCATTCCAAGAATTGAAGAGTAGAAGTTTATGGTGTCCGGCACACTTTTCACTGTTAGGACTAAATGGTCCAGATGACTCACTTCAACAGGACACGAACTTCGAAGTCGGCATTGTAATGTTGTCGTAGTCTACAAAAAAATACAGCAATTACGTTACTACGGTACTGCGCAACCACATCGCGAAGTTTCCCAGATGTGTCGACGTCTCAATTGTATTCTTATTTATTATTATTCATGTATTATTCGTCAACGTTCACCGTTACATATTAGCTGTTAATTGTAACCACATGTAATGTGTCAATTGATCTTGACATACCTTGACATTTGTCAAATGTAATTTCGATAAACAATTCCCAATCGTCCGAAGCGCCATCTTTTCAATATTCACTTCCTTCTTTGTTCTTAATGCACATTACCGTAATGCACGCTCAAAATCAGGACGTCATGAAAATGCTTTAATCTCGAAGGATTCTCGTAGCAGCTCAAAGGTTATACCGACAGAGAATGCAGACACCAACACAAACATTGACGAAGCAATATTGGCATGTTTAACATGAATAAAAGACAAATTGTTAATCTATTAGTGTGGCAAATGTCGAAGTTGTCGTATGCCTTCCAAGAAAATTCCAACTGCTTTATTAGACCAGAATCAGTAATGTCCGCTGATCCATAACTCTACAGTACACACACACACACACACACACACACACAAAGACCATTAAAAATTTCCCAATTGAAACAGTCCATGTGACGTATAATCCCACAGTCCTCAAATCAGCTGTTCAGGGCTAATTAACAAAACAAAACACACATAAAAAGTAACAAGTATTTATTTAAGCGATCTTAACAGTCTACAATAGTTAAGGAATACTATACACATTTATATTATGGTTTGTGTTTATCTAATTTCAGGTTTCGTGTTTTTTTTTGTTTTAAGTATTGCACACCGACATTCCAGATATGGAGCATTCACACGTGAAGCAGTACGGGAACAGACCGAGTAAACATCTTAAGAGCCTTCTGGAGGGAAGACATTTTACACTCAAAACATCTCAGGTTAGGAATGGAAGAATGGTACACAGAGGTAGGACCTGAACACACCAGGCCCCGTCGGACAGGCCCCCCACCAACACTTCATTTCATGTAGCTAGAGATACACAAATAGCACTTTATGCCATTACCGAGTCAGACTACTTTTATTTTGAAGTCTGAGAACAATTTCCAATACATTCTTTTTACACAGCTACAAAGAATTATGGCAGTATCAAGGTGATGAGTGACGTGTCTGAAAACAGATTCTTCTATATTGAAGAAAGCCAACAAGTGTGACATGACAGGAAACATCCCATAATGTATTTTTCTGCAGAACGTAGATGGAAAGTACTTGTTCTTACCTACTCTTGATACTGGACATTAGTAATAAAGAAAAATACCAACCCCTTATTTTAAAACCTGGTGTTAAAGTAATGCATGTATTGGTACATCTCTAATTTCAGAAATGGAAAGACTCATTTTACATGATTGTGTATAAAGATGCAATAAGATTCCAACATAAAACTCACACATTCCAAAATAACAAGTTTTGCACATCTTGCCCCAAACACTGTACAACCTTCTACATTTTGTATTTAAAAGAATTCAACAAGCTTTGACATTTTGACGGTTCATGCCTCTCAAAAAAATATCGATACTTCCTTTCTTTCATCTGACATACAAAGGGAAAAATTGATAGTTCATAGCATCCTTTAAGAGTTCCATGTCCATGTAGATGTTTAACCAGCCCTGTGTAAATCTGAGTATTTATAGATATGCAAAACTATGGGATACTCTGATTTCTGACCCATATACTCCAATGTTCAAAATAAGCTCTCACCACGCCACCCTCACATCGAAACACAACGTCACATGGGCGTCAATCAGCTCTTCACTTTTTTGGACTCTTTATTTTTCTTTTTCCTTCCAGGCGATGAGTCTTCGTAACTGCATGCAGTGAAAAAATAGTTTCAAAACACTTTCAAAACTTATGGGAATAAATAATAGTTACGGTCTATTAGGCACATAGCAGCGCTAATACAAAATATTTAATAATATGAAGTGCTGAAACTACAAGCTGGTTTGTAGTCTCTGTAAAAGGGTTTTTTTTTGTCATTAAGAGACAAATCGGACCAAACCTGGGATAGAGCGTCTCGGGACGATGGGAAGCCGACCACTACAAGTTAAAACAAGATTTTGGTTAATAAATACCAGAGATGCACCGCCGCCTAACCATAAGAAACACCCGCCGACACAAATCTGTGCAACATCCGGAGAAACCACTCATCACTGGATGGGGGGGGGGGGGGGGGGGTACAAATACGTGGGGAAATAAAATTAAAATAACCGAAGCTGGGGAAACATGTCCTAACCACCTGTCACAAAAATGAGGCATTAGATACCCTAACTTAATGAAGAGGAAGGCCCACACTCCTCTTTAGAGTGCCGCCGCCCCCCCCCCGACTGTATCTACAATCCGTTACATTACATTAAACCACACTCTCCCGGTTGGCCGACACAAGCACGGCCCGGCGGCAGATGGGACAGGTGGAGTTCTCGGAGAGCCAGCGGTCGATGCAGTGCACGTGGTACTCGTGGGAGCAGGGCAGCTTCCTCAGCTTGTTGCCCTCCGCGTACTCCGTTATGCACACGCTGCAAGTCTTCAAGGCGTCGCTCTCCCCAAAGTTACGCATGGAGAGGTTGTCGATCTGCTCTTTGGTCAACCCCTGCGGCTGGTCCTCGTCGTCGTCGTTGAGGAGGAAGAAGTGGGCGAGCCGGAGGAACGGCAGGGAGCTGGGCTCCTCCATGCTGATGGGGGGTCTGGGCCGGGCCCTGAAGCCGCCGCCGCCGCCCACCCCGCCCTCCCTCCCGGCCGGGCCGGAGGTGAGGCCCTCTTCCAAGTCCCTCTCAGCTGTCCGTGCCTCCCCTGCACCGACAGCACCCACGGGTGGCTCCTCTGCCACTGGCGCGCCGGCGCCCTCGGGGTTGTTGAGGGTCTCGGTCGGCTCTGCGGGCGTGCCGGCTCCGCGGTTCGAGTCCGAGGACTCGGAGTCCGAGTCCATGAGGTAGCTGAGCTCACCGAAGCCGGTCATGATCTGACGGATCATCGACTGCAGCGCCATGGAGGTGGCCTCGCCCAGGCCCGCGTCCGAGATCCTGCGGATGGGGATGCGGATGGTGCTGACGTAGGTCCTCACGCCAGCGCGCTCCGAGCGCGAGAAGGTCCTACGAAAGCCGCCCCGCTCGCTCTCGTACAGGAAGGTGTTGTTTGAGTTCTGGGAACGGGAGCGCGTGCGATTCGCAATGCTGTCCCTCTGGCGGTACTCGCCTGGCCGCACGCGGCGTACCTGGAGGTCCAGCATGATGGTGGGTGGCCGTCGGCCCCCCGCCCCCCCTTCCGCACCCCCGGCCTCCGCCTCTTGTGGTCCTGCGCTGGGGGCCTCGGTGGCGGGCGCCGCCTCGGCTACGGGCGGCTGCGCTTCGTACTCGGGGTTGCTCTGCCTGGAAGGCACGTGTTGTCGAGTCCTAGAGCTGCCCTCGGCCGGCACCACGGGGGCCGGGGTGGGGCGGGGGGCGTGACGGAGGTGTGGAAGACCGTCCAGCCTTTCCAGGCTGAGAGGGGAGCGACTCCGGGCCGTGCGGGCCCTGGTTCTGCGCGGTTCTGGGCTGGGGCTGCGGGCTCTCCTTTGTGCTCGGCGCGGGGGGGGACTAGGGGGGGACTGGACCGGTGGCTCGGTGGGCGGGGGGCTCGAAGGTTCTTGCTGCACCTCCTGCATCACAGCGTCTTCTAATTCAGGCTCCGGCTCCACTATGACAGCCAACTCTTCCACCACCGGTTCTTCCACCACCTCCTCGACCTCCATGGAGCCGGCCTGCGGCTCCGGCTCAGCCTCAACCTCAGGCACCGGTGGCACAGGCAACGCTGCTGAGGGCACCCCTGTTGCAGGTACCCCGGCCACGGGCACCCCAGCCGCAGGTACCCCTGCCGCCGCCGCTGCCTCCCCCGGAGCTCCCGGGGCCTCCTCTGGAGCGCCAGGGGCCTCGCCCGGAACTCCCGGGGCCTCCGGGTTCTCCTGGCCGCCCTCCGCAGCCGCGGCTGCGGCCGCCTGCTGCTCGGCCAGGCTGCGGTTCACGTTGATTTCCAGGCTGAAGCGGAAGTCGCCGCTGTTCGGGTTGGTCTGGCTCACGGCCCGCCATGACTGGTTGCCGCGGTGGCCACTTCTCGTGGTGTTCCCCGTGCGCCGTACGGTGTTCAGCCAGTCCAACAGCGTGTCCCCGTTGGACGAGTCCTCCGAGCTCCCGGGGGTTTCTGTGGAGATGGCGTTGGAAGAAGGGGGCGTTTTTAATATTTGGGCTGGAGCGTTTTTACATTTTTGTTTTTTTTATATCTTTCGAAAATATATTTTGAGGACTCACCACCGGTGGCTTCTCCAGTTTCAGTGCTGGGACTGCTGTTTGGCGGCTCTGGCCCATCTTTGATTTGTTGAAGTCGACTCAAAAGCTCATCTTCCGTTACCTCACCTAGGGGAAAGTGTGGTTTTTAAAATATGTTTTAATCAAGAATTGGCTGTCTTGGGTTTCATCTACAGACCTCTCACAAGAATGCAGCTGAGAGCAAGCTATGGCGATTCACAGGAAAGCTCTGTCAGTATGACTCCAGACTTGCCTGACTAATATGCTTTGCCAGAAGTCCATAAAAGGATTACTAAATGTTTGTGTATTGGCCTGTAGAGCAGTTTGCTCTTTTGTTGTGCACAAAAAACAGGACAGTACTGAAAGCCACCAGACTTACCAGGACAAGCCACTGCCCATTCAAAGCGCTCTCCTTGCACGTTGTTTTGCTAAAGGGTGCTCCGAACTTACATTCACTGTCCTGGGACAGAAATGGATGGTGTCTTCAATAGTCCACAGGCTGCGGCTTCTTTAATATTGTGTTAATATACTAAGACAAAGGCTTGCTTCCTTAAGTAAAAGTCAACCAAATCCAAACCCGTTCAACTAAAAGACAACATGGCCATGGCCAGACCCCTGAGGATGAAGCAATGCAATAGCAATACCGCAAATGTGAAATACAAGACCCAATACATTGGTGAACAACATTGATCGAGAAGCATGTGTAATACAGGGATGTAGGTAACTCTGGTTTGTATTGTGGCCCATAATCAGTCATAGCTCACACAAATTCAAATCAACATATCCACACATGGTCAAAATTGAGGCTCAGTTTAAATAATAATATCAATATCAGGTCAATATTAATCACCTGGGGTGCCCAAAAGGTTGTTGTCTCTCATGAGGCGATAATCCTCATCGCTAAGATTATTGACAAACTGGTAGAAGGCCTCTTCCCTGTCCAGGCGGTCCAGTTGTCTTCGCCGCTGTGATTCTGACTGGTCACTGCCACTTTGCTCTGAGCCGTCAGACCCCTCCATTGATACAGAAATGGAGAGAGGTCAAGTTCCCGCAACCAGGATCCAGTTACTGTGGGAAAGAGTAACAACGTGTCATTTTTTAAACACATGTTGTATTGTTAAAACTGAGAAATGCAATCTGTGTGGTTCACAGGATCTACTGATGGACCCTGTCCACAACAGGCACAGGGCAAACATTTAAGGATATGAAGAAATTACATTCCATGGTTGGCACGAAGGGACTATTACACAAAATCACAGAGAATCAGCACACGTTTTCCATTGCATTCGTATTTCTAACGTGATACAGCTTACCAAATGGATCCAAATATACTCCATGCTAAGGCAAAATATATGGACAGCATACTATACTAACGCTCGGCTGTATCGTTTGTTTACATGCAGACCAAATGGATATCGCACCATCACCACCACACGCACACGTGTGTGGCCCTACTCGACTGAAAGACGCATAGCCAGTGATCTACAGAGTCTGGAGGCCCTGTGAGACAAGAATTGGCCGTAATTGAGAAAAAAAACCAAAACAAAATGGCATCATCCAACCAGCCGATGCTACGCTAATGGTTTAGCCACCTAGCTTAGGCTCTCTGCCCATGGCAAGTCTCTATCGCATTAGCTGCTATTAGCTAGCACAACAAGACATTCCCACAGCTGTTTCCCCAATATCTTAACACAAAGCCCCTCCATACATCCAACACCGCATCGTTATACACACCAGGCACTGCACTGATCGGTAGTTTGAAATGGGCTACCTGGTTCTATTCAGGTGACCACTACGAGCCACCAACCTGTAACAACCTGTGAGCAACACTGGGGTTAGCACAGCGGTGCTGCTACTCTGTGGCTAAAAGGTGCAACTTGGGAGACGAGCAGCTGTTCACACCGACGCATCCCAGCTCTTTAAACCAGAACACGTAATTAGCACGGGATGTACGGAACACACACCCAAATTGGGATCGTACAAAGCCACGGCGGTGTTCTGCAAATACGTTATTAAAACGTGCTAGCTAACGTTAGCCGAACTAGCGACGCCAAACAAGGCTAATGACGTTGATGACCGCTACCTTAGCATTAGCCGGCGAACTATTGATCATTTATTACATCGTAGGCCAGTAACAGCGTGGGGCAAATCGTGTTCCTGTTACCTGTCGAGTCCGTGAGTGGGTGCCTTACTTGGACGTAGTTAATTGTTGGTTGCTAAAAAAAAAAACCCTACGGATTTCGCTTGGATAATAGTGGGCAATCTCAGGAGTCCATTTTCTCTCGTATGAGCAGAGCAGCGATGTTCCGGAAACTGGGGGAGCGCGTGAGCATGGAAGGAGATGTTTGTTTCGAAATTCCGGGTGCTTTTACTAAACTGTAGCGCCCCAGTGCGGCCATGAAGGGTAATGCTTATGTGACACCGACATACTGCCTTAGAAGACAATAGAACAAGTAAGAACATAGTGCATGTTTTAAGCCACACGTTTAGAACTAATAGTAGCCGACTATTGTTGTATTAGCAACTGCCTGATTATTCATAACGAAATTGGGAAATGCATGTCAAAACAAATTCAAATTCATGTATACATTTCTTAAATGATATGTCTGTTTTGGAAAACATATGGCAAATCAGATTTTTTTGGTGCTCATATAATTCCTTAGTTTTTAGTTATTGGTATTTTCACTGTAGAACAGATTGTAAGTAGGCCTAATATTTGGCCTTCGTTTTAATTCACTGATTTAATGTTAATAACACATAGCTCACACATATCAGTGTTCTCAGTGTGCCAATTTGTTCAATGGCTATATCTGAAAACAAAATGTTTTATTAAAAAAAAAATCAGTCCAGTAGGCCTACAGCAGCTAGTTTCACTGTGATGGTTAATTATATATGTTTTACTCAACAAAAACCAATAGAATAAAGGGTGAGGCTCGGAGCCTGCAAGCATAGGCTGGTATCCAGCCTCTGCGTGCACAGTCGTCTTTCTCTAGAAACACAACTGACCCAATTAGAGAACTCAGGGGCCACTGAGCATCCAGGGACAGCACGGGAACACGTGACAGGCTACCTGATCAGTTGCACCCCACGTTACAGTGCGTTCCGTCCTCCGTCGTTTGCACGCCCCTGATTTCCCATGGATGACTTATGAGCAACAACAACGACGCAGATACTACCTGACTGAATTATTTTTGGGAGCACATCACAGGGCGTGTTTATGACGTGAGGCAGAATCTTCCACTCCAATTAAGCATGCCAAAATGTGTTCCACAGCAGACCGCTACAGAGTTATGGATGAGCAATCACCCTCGCAATGCCTGACCCTGTGCTAATTAGTTCTGACATTAAAGAAACATGAGCCAAACTAGGAGTTGGGCAGAAACGATACGGCTTTCGTCTCGGAATCGTCCGGTACACCTTGGTGCTGTGTGGTAGGCTTTCCTTCTTCTTATGATGTAGTTGCCAATTTGGTTATTCAAAACAATATTTAAACACACTATTGTATACATAAGTATTGTGCTATTTTATGAACTGCTAGAACGATATATTGAGATGCCGAAACACGTTTCAGCTTTCTGAAATCATTCCTATATATATTTTTTTTACGCAATCCTTAAGACAGAAAGACGCTTGAAATGAGCTGTTCTTGAATGCACGTTAACTGAATGTAATGTATTGTAAGTGGAAAAAACATAACCCGACTCTCTTCAGAAAGCAGCATTCAAAATCGTATTTTAATTTGTATATTTACTCCATAAACATTATTACAAAACTCAGCAAGTTACCAATATTACATTATCACCATACAGGCTTGATCACAAATATTTAAAACCTTTGCAACAGTTACAACAAAAACAAACAAAACAAAAAACAAAATTATACTCAAATAATTTACATGAAAATCTATAAAACAGCAAATTCTTCACAAATGAGATTTTTTTGCAATTAATTTTTTCTTTGCTTATTTGTGTTTTGCACAGTAACACAACACTCTCACAACAAGATCATGGTCTTATTACAAAACTTCCAACAAAATGTAAATATTTCTAGTTTTCTGTCAATACTTTCATATTTTGGTTTTTAAAACCAGAAACTTGTCATTGTATATCCTTTCCACTGCCTGTAGAGGCGCATAAAAGGTTACTCACACACACAAATACTTCACAGCACTTTCTAAGAAAAATATACACTTACAAAATATGTTACAAATTGGCACACAAAAAATATACAAGATTTTGTAGTGTCAAGAGTTCATTAAGATCCTTTCTGGTGACTCTAGACAGTATATATAAAGCTCGGTATTTTTTAATGAAAAGACCAAAGTAATTTCAAATAATTTCATAGAATCATGGTGTGAACACATCAAACATAAAATAACAATATAATATACATTCATAAAGAGGGTTAGGTACCTAATGTATTTTGCATTTCTTTTTTGTTATCTCTGGGAAAAACAAACAAACCAAAAAAGAAAATAAACAAAACAAAACAGAATTGTCAACTTTCTTAGCACCATTAACATGAGGCAGCTCAACAGTGGCACATCTAAACAACGGAAGAAGAAAAAAAAGAAAAGAGACAAAGAAACAAAGAAAACGACAATTATGAACTCAGAAAAGTACATTCAATTTTGACAATAGGCAGAAATGAGTGAAGGCAGACTAAGTGTGGCGCTTTCCTTCAGCAGGCCTGTCCTGGACCTAACCCTGATACACTAGTGACAAAGGAACAACCAAGGTAGTATGGCACAGAGAGAGAGAGAAAAATAAACATGGACATAACAGGTTGATTATGATTCTTGCCTTTATGCAAAAGGTCCACCCTCTGTCCTCCTGTGCTTCAGAATGACCATAGCCAGAGTGACAAGGCCTTTTTCATAAGTCAAGTGTCAATAAGTTGGCACATCTTCGTGCAGTCGCAGTTAATTAGTGCTCGGCTTAAAACAGATATTGGAGAAGGAAATTAAAGGCATACAGTTGAGGAAGATTGAAAGGAGATTTGTAGTTAAAATATGCAGCAAAAAGTGATTGTATTGGCTTTTTATTTCTATTCTCAAGAAATGAATATTGGTAGTATGGATGCATATAGTATTAAAAGGGATCTAGAAAACATGTTGTGTGGTACTTCTACCACACAGTGTATCTGAATTACAATATTCATTTCATGTAGTATGTCTTAACAGTATCTCTTTCTTTTTTTTATTTTGATAAATGTACATAATCGCATATGCCTGTTGCAATAGGGTGACATTAAAATTGCCTTTCGTTGCAAACCTTATGATAGTCTTGTTTTCCAGCAATTTACAACTGATTATATGGATTCACAACCCATTTTACTATGGATGTTCTGGTGTTATGTGCACTTTAATGCAGTGAGGCAGCAAATATGACCAGACTGAAATTGATATGACTGGTTTGGGGACCTTTTGCTTCTATTGATATTAAATGATTCATACATGAAATAAATAGAGACCAAATTAACTTGTTATATAACGACTAATATATTCATTAAACAAAGTTCTATCCAAAATAACAAATCAGGCAATAAAAGAACAGAAATTGTCATGCGGAGTAAAAATGTAAAGACACTTCCTTTCATCAATAGTACTGATTCCCATTCTCACCCTTCATGCATTCACATGAAATCTGACTGCGTCATGATTGCATTCACCGTTAATGCGTGCATCGACAAATAAGTTAATAAGTTGCCTTTTCATCTCAACAGCCCCACCCCGCAAGACCTCTGCACTCCTGTCAGCCCAGCCCTGTTTCCTTTTTTTTTCCATCTTCCATCACAGTAGCCTTCAAAATAATAATAATCTTTCATTAACCTCATCTCTTTAAGCTGCGCAGAGCCAGGCAGATGTCGAGGTAAACTGAATTTGGCAAACGACGTGTGGGAAAGAAGAACGCAGAGTCTTTCTGTTTTGGTTTTAGTGAGCGGCTTTTCACCACTGACAGCCCGGTTGGTGCCTTTCGTCAGAGGAGAAAGAAGTCTAAAATGAAGGAACGGCAAGTCACTATCAGGATTTTCTGACCGAGCAGCCAATATTCAAATGGATAAAAAAGAGGAATAGCCAATATTCACACATATATAAGAGGTCATTTACACAGCATTGTTACTTTTGGCACATTGATTTAAGATAATAATTATTTTTTTCTTTTTTTTTTTGCAAATATTGCATGTCCCTGTACAACAACATTGACAAAAATACTCTTTTGTAGGAGCTTTTGTGAATTTGCAAACATAAAACTGTAAATTTAGATCACCAGTTGGTCTTTAAACTCCAGAAAAAAAACAATAAAAATGCTTGATAAAAAACAAAACAAAATGGGGAGTCATTGCAACATTGAGAGAAGAAAAAGAAGGCTCAAGACAATGTTTGATATGTCATCGATTACAAAATGGTCCCATCCTGTGGAAAAGATGTCTTGGGCTTAAACAAGGCTCAATACTTGTCGTTTTCCCTCTTGAAATAAGCCAGGCAGTGTATGAAGGACAGCAACAACAGGACATCCATTTTCTGCATACAAAAACAGATGAGGAGGAGGGTGCGCAGATGTCACTCAATGCATTTGTTTTAAATAGCTACATCTTTAGGGGAAAAGGGGGGAATAAATACATAATTCAGGGCAGCTAATTTTGCTGAGAAATACAAAAACAAAAGTTCTTCAAAAAGGCGACAGAACTGTTTTTTCAAGGCTCATTATTCTTTTTTTCAGACAGAAAATAAAACTGAAACAACTATAGGAACAACCAAAGCAGAAACAACAAAAGCAAGAAAAATGCAGCCATGGTCATTTCAAATCTCAATCAAGCTTGACACAATCACTCAATAGGTAGTTTGCAAAGTACAATAAGTTTTTCTCATGCAGATAATAATTTCCTCTTCGGGGGTTAAAAGGTAGTGGGGGGGTA
>OMKI01019549.1:3201-13234 GCA_900302315.1 Phycis blennoides | reverse complement strand
TTACTTAAAGATTAGGGTAATTTGTTCATTGCATCATCTCTTCAGTACATTAAGCTTATATTCAGACTTCCCCTAGAACCTACTCAGCGTGGGCACACACACACACACACACACACACACACACACACACACACACACACACACACACCAATCATTGCTGTCCCCTGTCCAATGTCAAAATAGGCTTCCCTTCACTGGACCACTGAAGAATGTGAGTGGCACAACAAAATAAAGAATTACAACCAAACGCCGCGTCTGGTTTAAAGGTCAGGCATACCTGAGAATGAATGGAAAGTCAATGAAAACAGAGTTAAGTGAGATGTTTTCACTTTTTGCGAGTTGAGGATGTGTTGGAAAAGAAGCTCAGTCAACACTGGCAATTTCGTTTTTTGTATCGGTATTTAATTTGTCATTTATTGGGTTTTACATGAGGAATGTCTCTCTCTTCCACTGCAATAAAACGTAGACTCTTTTTAAAGGTAGACCTGTGCCAAAAATCAGTAATATTAGTTTAATATTGAAATAATCAAGAAGCACTGTAATATAGTTGAAGCAATATAAATGCTGAAACAGAACGCCAGGTGCGTGAAAGACACACAAATACAGCAACATCTAAAGTCTGAGTGAAATGCAACACATGTGAAGACCACTTGAACAATGGCGTGAATCAGCCACATCCAATCAGTTCCCACTTGCAAGTACACTCAAACAAGGGCCTGGCCATTACAAAGGGAAATGGAACAAGAGAGCTCCAGCGATGCAGTCATTCCCCACGGGCTTGTCTATATCTCCATATCATGGGATAGATGTGATAAACAAGAACCGAGCTGACATGCCTGACACGTCACGTCACGTCACCTTGCGGAATTTCCTCTCAGAACCATCTAGGTTTGACCCCTCGTGCACGAGCCTCACAATCTGTGCGTGCGTGTGTGATTGCGTGTGTGTGTGTGTGTGTGTGTGTGTGTGTGTGCGTGTGTGTGTGTGTGTGTGTGCGTGTGTGTGTGTGTGCATGTGTGTGCGTGTGGAGCAGGTAGGAATTCAATGTATGACAATTATAGAAGGAGCCCAAGAAAACATGGCCCCCGGGCATGAGGACACCTGAAGTGCACCGACGTCTTCCTCAACACACACACACACACACACACACACACACACACACACACACACAATTAAAGTCGGCAGAGGATTTATTTGCTTAGGTCTAGGAAGTTTATCCAGGAGGAATAAACAAGTAATAATGTGTGCTGAGATCAGGTTGTACTGCAATTTGTCAATGTGTTTGAGAATACCAAAGCACTCAAAGCCACCTCGAGGGTGTTGACTCTAGGGTCAGGGGTCCATGGTCTGAGGTCTACGATCTGGGGTCTAGGGTCAGAGGTTTCTGGGCACTTGAGTCTATGGTCTGGGATCTATGTTCTACGCTCTAGGGTCTGAGCTCTAGAGTCTGGGCCCTAGGGTCTGGGGTCTAGGCTCTAGGTTCTGGGCTCTAGAGTCTGGGCCTTAGGGTCTGGGGTCTAGGCTCTAGGTTCTGGGCTCTAGGGACTGAGCTCTAGGTTCCCTGGTCTGGGCTCTAGGGTTTAGGTTCTGGGCTCTAGAGTCTGGGGTCTAGACTGCCGGTTGTGGGCTGAACATAAAACTGTCTGATAGAAATCATTGATACATTAAATCGTTGGCCCTGCACAGTCTCTTTTGTGTGTGTGCACAGTGGCTGAGTCTGCTGGTGCTGGTAGTACTGTTATCACTACTCATCATTTATGTAGTGTTTCTGAACGTGACCTCCCCAGGTTGTTGTTTAGAGCCAGAGGTCTAGAATGCAGGTCAGAGGCCTTGATCTTGACTGGTTCCTATTTTGCAGCATGGTGTCAGACTACACAGACAGCTTCTTCCATGCCTTTCTGTGACCTGCCTGCCCGTTTGTACGACTTTGTATTTCTGAAGCCTTGTCTGACTTGGTGTGTCTGTCTGTCTGACTGTCTGTCTGCATGCATGCAGTTTGCATGCCAGCCAGCCTAGTCCGTCTGCCTGACCCGCCTGGCCGCCTGGGCTCAGCTTTTCCAGCCGTAACTCATTCCTGCTTAAATAAGGATTGCGGCCGTTGGTGAGGGAACAACTTTCACATGGGAACCCCGCCGCTAAGTTTCCAGCGAGCCACCAGTTAGCATAATCTGTTGGTTCTACCCGGAGATGCAGCCTCACGGCGGCGTCCCGTGAACACCCAGCTCGGCCAAGTGCACAAACATAAACAAACAGTCGATGGAAAAGCTGATGCCCGTCCCTTCAACTGCTCATCTCACATCCAATCACGATCTCCACATGAGAAAAACTGTAACAGTGTGTGAATATGTCGAGGGCAAACTCGCTGTTGATTTTCCCATAGCGAACCTGTCATAACAAGGTTCGACTTATTAAAGCCATGACATAATCCTTCAGAGGATTCCAAACAAACCATGGAAAACACTTTCGGGGTCAGCTGTCACACTGAAAGTGTCTTTCTACGGCATTGACCATGGAGCATGTATTGCTAATAGGAACCAACAAAAAAAAAAACTGCACAAATGCACAAAGTGCCGATGCAATTCATCAGAATACTAGGCTGGCGAGGCCAGCTTCAATCTTGCAACCTCACCTCTGGTTTCGCCTCAGGTCTGGAAGCAGCCCAACAACGGCAGCTGGGCTCTGAACAAAAAAGCGCAGTGAGCCGACGCAGCGACCGCCACAAAGTAGATAGGTAGACCATGACTACGCCGGGCACGGTCATTTTGCCATTTTTAATTTTTCTCAATTCATACAATAATACGAAGGCCGCTTTGGAAAATGAGTTTTATTAGAAAGTTTTGACTCCAGTGAAGGTGGCAGCGGGTAACGTAGGCTCACGACGTTCGCTTTGGAAAAAACAAACGGCGCCAGGTCGGGTTCGGTGACCGGAGGCAGATCCAGCCGCGTGACACGTGAGGTTCGACTTTCACCTCCGCGCTCACCGCCTCGTAACCCACGCCAAGGCGGGCCGAGGCGGTCCGCGGGCGCGAGGACGCGGCCGCGGCCCGAAGGAAAGAAAGGTCAGGACGGACGATAAAAGGGGTTCATTAGTTAGTTAGCCCCAAACGACTACACCCTTGGAAACAAAAAGAGCCGGCAGCGAGACAGCTCTCTTTTCTTCAGCAGGGGACCCGTAAAGTGGGAAGGTGCCCGGGATTTAACGAGAGACAACGGCTTTACTGCCACTGTGTGAGGAGGGGCGGCGGGGGGGGGACACTGATTAAACAGGGACCCCTGCTTGGAGAGTCTCACAAAATAAGGGAGGAGATTATACGTCGAAAAAGAACATTGAAAGACGGAGACGGAGAGAGAGGGAGAGAGAACGTGGATGCAAAAAGAAACAAAAAGAAGAACAAATGGGACCATAGGAGCTTGACATGGAACGAGCTAATAGGCCAATAGGCCCCCCCTAAAAACGACACGTGTGGTGTTTCAAGGAAAACAACATGCATGCGTACGTCTACAGACCAGACAACCTAAGTTTACATCAATGGATTGCGTGCCATTACCCACTCAGTGTTGCACCATTTATAAGCATTTCAAGCAGTCCTGTATTTCATTGCAACGTTAATTGATTCGTAAATTGATTTACTCAATCCTTTTTATGTTTCAGTCCAAGTTGACTTGTCGGGTTTGGATGCTAAAAGTGTCCCGAAGCAAAGGTCTCGGGACGTTTCCATTTCAGAGAATCTCTGTAAAAAAAAAAAAAAAAAAGCAAGCATTTTAGGCACCTAGAAGCTTTTTTTAGAGCCAAGGTGAGACCCAGCTTCACATGTGTCACCTCTTGCTCTGAGCTCTGGCAAAACACATTCTCCGGAGAAACATCTCTCACTCCACAGCCATCCTTCAAATGCATCGCGCCGAGGTCAGTCACATCATAAAATAACTTCACGCTGTATAGAATGTGCCACAAGGTCTATGGTCTAGACTCAAGTCAAATATTAACAGTAAGACATGCCCAAGCAGAATTGGGTCCTGAACAATGGAGGTTGTGGATTCTGCAGACTGGAAAACAATTAACAGTAAATGTAGTCGAGTCAATACGTTTCACATGTTCCACATCGTCACCCTCCTAAAATAATGGCCCAAGTAATTTTTGCAGGTTTTTCAGAAAACACACAAAAAATCTTATCCTCTTATTATCATTATATAGTCCTCATAACTAAAATAGGTTTACGTCACTGTTAAGAACAGTATACGTATTCACAAGATACAATCAGGATGCATCACTTGGTATATGTGTATTCTTGTAAAACATACACGTCAGAGGGCCGAAGTGAGTACAGACTTCTGCAACACTGCACTATCCCCCCCCCCCCCCCCCCCCCCCCCCCCCCCCCCCCCCCCCCCCCCCGAATCATGTGGAGCCCAGGGTCATCTCCTCGTCCACCAATGGACAGGCACTGCAAATAAACCAGGACTGTTGCGGTGCATTATGGGCCAGCAGCCAGTCAGCTATTTCCAAAAACCCTGAAAAACAACAACGGGAGAAGAAATGCAGTGAATGCATGAAGTTTTTCCCCTGAATAATTAGAATATCCAGAATGTATGAGGCAATATCCATAACGGAGACAGACGGCTCAGGGTCCGAACCACAGGGACTTGCATCGGGCCCACCAGGGCTCTACTTCCGGGTACCGGACAGCGGAGTGACGACAGGAGATGTCAGTGGCATGCGGGGCGCGGCCAGAGTGATGCAAGGAGTTTCAGGAGTTCACCCTCCTTCTTTGGCCACATTTACACATAGCCGGGTATTTAGAGAAATTAATATTTCCGCCCCTCCGTTTTCAATAATAACATCGTGCACACAACATCGTTTTCGTTTACACCAACCCGCATAAATAGCCAAACAAACTGTTAACATAGGGCGCTCACATGACGTTAAGCATTTTCTGGCAAAATGTGACGTTTGAGAACCCAAGACCCCGTTTCTCCCAGACACGGCAACACATAACCGGCGTTTTCCGAAATTTCCACTTTGGCCTGATTTTTTTGAAATAATCGTTTTCTGTGATAAAAACTGGGATTTCGTGTAAATGAGAGGCCAAACCGCAGGGAAATATCTGTGTCTTCCCTTCGTCTAAACAGGGCCTTTGGCAGAACCGCATGTCCCTGGATGCGCTTTGGGTCAATGTCTCTTATCAGGTCTGAGCAAACCCATTTCCCCCTTCAACAGCTCAAACAGTCTGCACTCTGTCTGAGGAACAAACAAGGGAAAACAATCCGGCTAACGACCTGATTGGTAGCTCACTGCAGCCGTTCTTAACCACTCCCAGTCAATCACTCAATCAATCAATTAGTCTCTACACTGCATGTACACTGTGTGCACAATTATTCGGCAAGTGAGTATTTTGACCATATCATAATTTGTATGCATATTTTCCAACTCTAGCTTTCCAACTCAAGCTATATAAGCTTATTGGATTTAAGCATATCAGGTGATGTGAATTTGTGCAATGAGGGAGGGTGTAGTCTAAAGAGATCAACACCCTATATCAAGGTGTGCGTAATTTCATTTACAATGAAAAGAAGCAACAATATATCTTCAGGAAACTACAGGAAGCCCTAAACCATCAGGTCAGATTAAGTCAAAGAATTTATTTTATGTTTCATATGTAGGCCTACCAATGGAATGCAAAATTGTGCTTGATAATCATTCCCACGATGACGGCTGTTTCACTAACAATGTACTTTGTGCCATGACTTTTTTTCTCGTGCCATTTTCAGTTCCACAGTCACCCACTTCTTCATTTATGAGAACAAAATCACAATGCTCTCTTACATTTCTTAACGGGAAAAAGCTCCTGGCGGCGTGCTCTCCACCGAGAGCTTTGAACCTGTGCCCTGGCCAGAAAAACCAAAACTATGGCGTTCTGACCAAAATGGGTCTTTAATTGGCTCCTTTTGGCATAAATATCTGCTTGGGTGCAACGTCATCTCTACCGGGTGAATAGAGTCAGTATTTCACAGTGCTGGAGGCTGTAGTCGCTGATGGATAGTCTCTACAGGCTCAGACCACACACACACACACACACACACACACACAAGATCTCTGCATAAGCACACAGGACTTCTCTTTATATGCATTTATTTTTGGTGCAATCCAAAGTGTTACCTTTCATTGTACTTACAGAATAGACACATGCATGTACAATAACAAGCATGTGATTTAAACACATTTTCAAAAAGTAATACAGTAATGAATCACAATAATTTGGCTTTAGTACCCTAATGCAAATAATGACAGAAGCACATTCAATAATCATACATGTGAATATCTCATAGAGTGCTTACTATATGTACTATATTGCATGTCATTTTACACGTATTTTGACATTACCATTAATATATAGGCACTCAAAAATGGACTGCGTAGAATATAGAAGTCAGATGAAAGGAAGAGCTAAATAATGAGATGATTAAGGAATATGTAATTATTGGCATACTGTAGTGACTGATGGAATTATTGAATATTAATAGACAGGTTGATAAAATGCACACATAAGAGGGAGGGGGGGGAGAGAGATTGAGGAAGACAGAGAAAGAGAGAGCAAGAAAGATATTGATGGAGACAGAGAGACAGAGGGAGAGAGAGTGAGAGAGAGAGAGACAGAGAGACATTGAAGGAGAGGGAGATGAAGACCCTCCTCGACACATTCCCACTTTACTGGGCTCTGTTAAAGAAAGCTGTCTTGCTTTTATGTTATGAGTGTAGTTGTTGGGGCAACTAGCTAATGAACCATTTTATCATCTGTCAAGGCCTCTTTTTCAACTTTGCTGTGTTCATACAGGCTCGCACCCCATGGTGTCTGCATTTCTCTTCTCTATGCATTGTTTAAATGTCAGATGTATTCATAAAAGTAACTTATTTGTCAGTCACTGCTGACCATCTCTTGCCGTTGGTCCATTTTCTCTCTCTCTCTCTCTCTCTGTCTCTCTCTCTGTGGAGTGTGTGTGTGGATGATGGCTGGTTCAAGCAGCCTCAGCTGGCCGGAGTCAGGCTGATTGGACTCTGGGGCTGGGTGAGGCTGCACACCTGTTGCACGTTGAGTCAATCTATCTATCTGTCGCTATCTCGCAATCTATCTATCCATCGATTCACCTATCAATGGTGTCAGGAGTGGACTGATGCCTGGAGGATGGGAACATCTTGGAGTGTTCAGCAGGTCAACTCCCCTCCCCAAAAAAAGACCTTCAAAACATCTCCGTCATATGTGCTCCACTATTCCTATTTTTTTTTTTTTCACAGAAAACAGTACTCCTATTTATCGCGCGTTGTAAATCACAGAGAAAAAGATGATGTTTTTTTTTTTATGTATCATAGATAACGCAGTTGATGGCAAACATCTGAACAGGTCGCTGCATACTGACTCCTTCTGCGGGCAGTCCTTCTCAGGGTGTTCTGTGTGACGCTAACGCCCCCTATGGTCTGAACACCTTCCACGTTAATGCCTCAGTCCTGTGTGTGTGCGTGTGTGTGTGTGTGTGGTGTGTTCACAGTGTGAGCGTGTCTCTTGCTGATGGTATGCATTACTTAAGTGAAAGCAGAGCGTCCTGTTGACATCATTATCGGTGCATCCTGCTTTTTGATGCTGTCGGGTCTGAAATACAAAAACACTTTTTATTGACGTTGACGCAAAAACAACTCTGAGCCAGACACATGTATTTTGGCCAACGCCAGCCCCAAAATAACGCTGGCAGTCGGTGGGAACATCATAGGAACATTAAATGATGACTAGCAATTAAAGATTTATGAGAAAATACACAATGCTGTCATGGAAGTTTACCTGTTTTTTGATTCTTCGGAATTCCAGCTGAACCCTCTGACTCTGCTTTTAAAACGGTGTCATTTTGAATGTTTGTGTAGCAATTTTGGTTTGTTTTGGTGAGTCTACATCTTAAGAGTGTTGACCTATTCCTCTCTCTTTGAATGTAGAGCTGTAAAGAATGTCAGATCACATAATCGCTTAATCAACCCCTAAAAATAACTTCAGTGAAATGGCTTCATCAAAGTCAAGGTCAAAGTCAAAGTCAATCCTACCGTACAATTAGTGCAGGTAATTATACAGAGGATCGAAATTGCGTTTCTCCAAACTCCAAATGTGCAATAATTGTAACAGACAACATGTAACATAACATAACAAATAACAAAATAGTGCACAAAATATGCACCCAGACAGATGGGCGTATACATTTTTAATTTTTCATCAACCCCAAGCAACGCATCTGTAAATAAATCTCAAATGTTCAATGTACAATTTGTGTTTTTCAAAGGCAGATGGCACAGTTTTCACCACTGCCAAATCCAATTAACATTGAGCTAAAGTTCAATCGTTGCCCTCTTCCACTCGTGACCTGATCCTTTTCTGGATATGAAAAGAGGCGATGCATTAATTCGGCTGTTACTGGGTGGGAGGGAAGCTCTTGAACCGCTCTGAGATGTATTTCATGGCCGTCCGTCCCCTCAGGACCACCGGTTGCTACTGGAAACACAAGGGAACCCTCAGCCTGCGGCCCTGCTATAGCCAGTGTCAGACCCCCGCAGTGCATGGGCGTATTGTTTGATAATAACCATATGTGTTTATTTCCAAACAATCATGTCGACGGGAGGACATTTTAGTGTCACCGTGCTCCGTACATTTTAAATACAGGGTTTTATTATTATTGTCACGGAAATAAAGGCAGCATTTATCATTTAACCCCATCCCATTATTCTGGCACAGGCCCATCTCTCCCATAAGTGACACGATAATGAGAGATGACAATGATGTATGAACGATTATGTAAATGCCACATTACAATGTTTGTTTGTTTTAAATGCACATGCTGTTCATAACTCCTTTGTATATGTTAAATTGTCATTTTAGGGAATAATAATCAATGATATAAATAAAGTTATATCTTACATTATTCCAGTGGCGAAGCCAGACCTTTTTTGGGAGGGCTCAAGCCCATCCAAAACTTGCCTTAGCCCACCCTATCGTTTCGTCCTCAAATCTAATATTCTACCGTCTAGACTGTTAGAAAATATACAATGTGTCGGATTGATTGATAAATAGATAGATTTACCCCCCACCAGAATACATTTAGGATCTCCACCAGGTCACCCCTAAATGCAGCAAAATGCAGGAAATCACATCGATATTCAAAATCCCCAATACCACCCCCCTGGCTTCTTGGGAGCCCCCCCAAAAGTCAGAACCTGGAATCGCCCCTGTATTATTCCATCTTGATAAGAGATATGTAGCCTACTTATGTTGTACGTTGTGTGATTAGCTAACATCAATACATATAACGTCGTGCGTAGGCGCATCCTCAACATTTAATGGACTGAAATGGAATCACATTACGACATTGTAGAACCGCTCGTCAAAAAAAAACACCTGTAGAGCTGGAGCTCAACCGCGCAAAGCCGCACACAGCCTGAAACATGACAAGCAAGCCTGGCGTGTCACCAGAGAGCGTCATGCCCTCCCCCTGTCCACCCTGCCCCCTGATCTGATTTATCATCCGTGCTCACGATACACCGCTTTCGCCCGTTCCAGCTGGATGGCTTTACCATCGCCTCTCCCCTCCTCTTGCTGTACCGCGTTGTCGTGGAGCCGGGCGTGAGGGCTGACGCAGCCCGCTGTTGGCCCGCCGCGGCGCCACCGAACCGCCGCGCTGCCCACAAAAGGCTGCTTGTTATCTGGGCAAGCGAGGAATGTTGAGATTAAACACAAAAAAAGTTGGACGCGGTGTTTGCGGCGCGGTCTCAGCTGACGAGGCGGCGGTTGTGTAAGCCTTAATTCTTCTTAATGATGAATGCAGCTCTTACGTAATTCCCTCTCTCCCTCTCTTTCGCTCTCTCTCTCTCTCTCTCTCTCTCTCTCTCCCTCTCTCTCTCTCTCTCTCTCTCTCTCTCTCTCTCTCTCTCTCTCTCTCTCTCTCCCCATCTTCCAACTCGGGACCATGAAAAGGTGTCCGGTAGGGCTTCCTTCAATCTCTGCATTGT
>OMKI01019531.1:0-18337 GCA_900302315.1 Phycis blennoides | reverse complement strand
CTAAGTACACACACATTTTGAAGTATATCCATCTATAGATCTAGATCTATAGTTATAGATATTGAGAGATAGACACACACACATACACACACACACACACACACACACACACACACACACACACACACACACACACACACACACACACACACTTTCATTTACCATCAACTCACGGCATTGAACTAAATATGAAGCTCAGGGTACTGTGGAAAAGAGCTGGATGAACCAACGCCTCTTGATTTACAAAAGACATGAACAGAGAACAAGAGAAGTGATGTTGATTTCATAGGCAAGGTACAGTGATATGACAACGGCAAATATTGCACTGTTTTAGCTTCTTAGGCTTTCTGTCCTGCATTGGAAATAATGGCAGAACGATTCTACACAAAGAAACATAAAGGCTCACACAGCGAAACAGAGAAAAATAAATAATATCGGCATACAGTACCTGACATTCTGAAGAATTTCCTCTACCGCTCATATTAATCATGTTGCATTTGTGAAGATATTTGGGGCCACAAGAAAAGAAACTAACACACAACCCAGAGAGGGTATGAAAGACAAATGAATATCATCCTATAGTGATCATGCACCTTACAAGGCAAAAAGGCAAGTGCATCACAAGAAACACACATCTTGAGGTGTGCCGTACATTTCACCAAGCCAACATGTCATGGATGCTCATGTCAATATCTTCTGTGAAATGTACTTCCACTGGTAACTTAAAATCACATTTGCGGCAAATAAAAGGCATTAAATAGCTAAATAAATTACCCCTCCCAAAAATAAAAATCCTAGCTCCTACAGTCCCCCCCCTCCTCAGCGTGGTCCCCCAAGCCCTCCTCCAGGGTCCAGGATGTGACACGCACACGCGCCCTCTCCGGGGGGCGGGGTTGGGACATGCTTGCGAAGGCGCCCCAGAGGAAGGTCTCAGAGAGCGATGGGGAGCGGCGGCGGGAGGAGGCCCTCCTCCAGCCAGGTGACCGTGGACGGCGTGCAGCGCTGCGGCCGGCCGCGGTGGATGCGGCGGAGACGCAGCAGGTAGAGAGCGATGGACAGCAGCACCACGAGGAAGCAGGCCGGGAACAGGTAGTGGTTGTTGAAGATGGAGAAGCCGTGCCGCAAGTGGGCGTGCACGGCCTTCAGGCTCTCCTGCTGGATGTCCCTGCGCGGCGGGGGGCAGCCGTGGAGAGGCCGGCACGTTAGACCGGCAAAGCCCAAGATGAGGCACAGGATGAGGGAGGACCGGGTCTTACCTCAGGGGCAGGAAACGGGTCCGGTAGAGAATGGCTCCCAGAGTCCACTGGACCTCTTTGTCGTACACCAGGAGGGCCGTCTTGAGGTTTTTATAATCTGCAGGGAATGAGAATCCCAGGTGGAACACCTCATGCATCCATGCAGATTTAAAACACTGGTACCTGTGCAGTCAGGGGAATGGAAATGGAAAGTCATTAAACAGAGTTATTTAAAATGCCACACTAATCTCTATAGTAATTAAAAGTTATGCAAGAAGTTTCTATTTTTAAAACTGGCAAGAAAAAAACATTAAGCAGTGATAAGCCTTGACTAAGTTTCCAGTTGCTTGTGTGACTTACTTTAGTCTGTGAATATCTGCGTGTGATGCATATAAGCCATTGTCAAAGCGCTGCTGTAAGGTCTTCCACTGAGTCGCACAGTAACTCTGAGGAACACAAAGAAGTTCAGTCCAGCCCAACATTACAGCATGACCTGAGGTACCATGGTCAGACCTGTGCGGCTCCATTCGGAGAGCATGGCACTAAGAGTTTGATTCCACTGCTCAGATATGTATGTGCACAAATTGCATGTGAGACACTTTGGTTAATGTCATTCAAATGGCTTATTTGATGACTAGGATTAACGTTCAACGATGTTGATGGGGCCATAGTTCCTTATACCTCTCAGTATTTTTCATATGCAAAAAAGAAGAAAAAAAAAAAGAAAAAAGGGCCTTCAGTAGTGGTCAGAACTCATCCACAATACCACAGTTTAAACCAGATAGGATAGAGGTGTTGGGATGCGTGATCAGATGCTCAACATTCACAATAATTAGCCACTAGGGACACGTTATGCTCTCATGTGAGAGCTCTCACGTGAACAACAGCACACCTGTGTTTTCCATCCCTCTTCGTTTACCTTGGCGGCCTGTGCGTATCTGGTGGCGTTGTAGTCCCCGCCCATGCGCAGCACGTCCTCTGTGCAGTAGTAGAACTCAGAGAAGCCGTAGAACTGGCTGTTGCCGTAGTCGATGGCCGGCTGGTAGATGCCGTTGAGCGAGGTTTGGGTCTCGTCCGTGCGGTTGAGGAAGGGCCGCAGCAGCAGCCGGCAGCGGTGGAAGTCCCCGGTGCCCCGGAGGTGCAGCCGCCCCGCCTGGTCCTCCAGGTCGGCGGGGAGGCACGGGTCCAGCAGGGGGGAGCTGTCCGTTTCCCCCACGTGCTGGCCCAGGAGCCTGGAGGAGCGGCCGGGCCACAGACACACATCATGTGACACGGGCGCCACCCATAAAAGCCACCAGGCCGGCGTGGGGGAGCGAAGCCTCTCTCCGCAGGCTCGGCTGAGACATCGGTCACCAAGGCGACGTCCAAACCACTTTGCTGTGCCCATTCTCTTTGTGAGAGGGCACGCCATGGAAACACCCAACAGTCGTCTCTTGGTATCAATGTTTGGTCGGTCAGGTACAAGTCAAGCACTTCACGAAATGTCTTATCACAGAGACCAAAGTACCGCATTGCCTTTGTTTACATTCGTGGCCGGCACGCTCACAAGAACGTCTCTCTGGCAGGACGGGCACAACAAAGAGGCAGACAAATGCCAAAGGTGACGGATGTTTTAGTGTTTGAGTTGTCGTCCCTTTGCCTCCAGATGAAAAGCACGCTGGCGATCCCACACAGGGCCAGGGTTGTCCGAGTACAGCACAGAGGAATTAGATCACTAAAAAGGAAACAGAGCGAGCTCTCACCTGTTCTGCGTGGCCGTGTTGCGAGCCAGGCTCTCCTCGTAGCGCCGGCGCGCGGCGTTGCCCCCGAAGCCCAGGAAGGTGGAGACGTACACGCGGTAGACGTGCTCCGTGCGGTGGGCGTCGCAGCCCAGGTTGAACTCTGCCAGCAGGTTCTTGGCCACCTCCTCCTGCACCAGGGGGCAGAGGTCAGCGGCGGAAGCGGGCGGGCGGCGCTGAGCAGGACTACGCATGGCGGCGACGTGTTCACGCTACACTACCAGGACGACAGCACGCCGCAGAAGGCCGAAGCTCAAACAACAATAACACGCAGTGTGAAAGAAACACTTTCAACACAATAAGACAGGATTACGACAAAATTATTTTAGCAGGTTTTTTTGTGTATTTTTTCCCCCAATACACCACATTACGCAGAGCCTGAATGGTGTTCCATTATTTCCATGTGTTGGACTTTGTACCCCGCTATGAATGGATGCAGACGGCTTACAACGGACCATCAATAGAGTTGAATGGCCAGCACTTCATCATGATCATCATCATCATCATCATCACACAGGACAAAACAAAGGATGCAAACTGGTTTAACCAGGTAAATGACAGGGGGTGGGTGGGAGGGAAGGAGAAGACGAAAAGGGTAAGTGACAAAGAAATCAAAGACAGTGGGGAAAATAACTGAATTGGTTTGGTGGATAATAACCTGTTGTGGAGAAGCAAAGCTTACAGTTTTGGGCACTTCGTACGCAATCTGCGTGGACACGCCACCCATATCCAAGACGCCCGCTGTTCGTTTCCTCACCAGCGCCTCCTGCTGGTCGCCTCCTGGCAGCTGCACCTCTACCACGGCCTGGCCATCTGGGGAACAGAGCAGCCAGCTAACTCACCACACCAGCCGTGAGACACTGCACAGCAAAACTAAATCAATCATCACCCTGTCTGCAGGAGAAAACCACTGAAGAAAAAAGTTTACCGTTGTGTACATGGTTAAACCTTCCAAGTACAAAGTTTATTCCAATCCATGCATAGACACCTGAAATGAGAAGCAAAAAAATAAGAGAAAATATGAAATATTTGAATATAACAATGGAATATTTAAAGCCTCATTGTGATTGAGAATACTATTTTGAAGTGTAACAATTCCTCACAATAACTGTATTGCTCACCTTCCTGCTTGCCGGAGATTACCTCTACGTGGGAATCAGAGAACAGGAAGTTAAAGTGGACGGGAATGTCTGTCCGCAGATCCTCCAGAACAGCTTCTTGTTGACTATGATGTACAACGGAAACCAAAATGGAATTAAAAAGGCTGTGATATTGAGCTCAGCAACGCTAAGCTGCTAATTCAGCACTTTAGACTGTTTCTAAACCTTGAAAACCAGTTCATAAACCATGGACACAGTCTCAAGCAGCCCTGGTGCACCGTACCTTTCTGGGAGGATCCTCATTCCAGCGGTGCACAGAATGTACAGGGGGGTTTCTTGGTGCTTATTCTTGGGAATGTGTTGGGCTGCAAAGCTCAGCAGAGGGGAGATGTAATCGCTCGACTTCTCTGGTGTTGTGGCCAATTCAGAGATTCCTAAAAGCAAAGTGAGATGCATTGTTGACCAGCATGCTTGTTTGAAGCTTGTTTGATCCAGATATGAATTGACCAGTTAAAGCTTCTATAACAAGTTAGTTAAAGTTATCCTTGAGATTAACTAGTGGAAGGTTTGAGGACACATTTTCTGAGTAGGGCATATCAGTCATAAGTCATAAAATAAGTAATAAACCAATAATTACAATAGTGTGAACATTACTACAACAGCATTGTATTGTTGTTGTATTGTTGGGCTGGCCCTCCCATTTGAAGCTCAGTGTGTAGGACTTGCCTGGCTTTATTTTCATGACAACTGGCTTGCGATGCTGATCCCTCATTTGCCTGATGTCTAGCAGTTCATGAGGATTTCCGTTGTGGCGGGGCCAGCAGTACACAAACACCCTGGAGCCACTGCTCCCACAGTCCACCACCAGGCCATAGTTCAGGTTGGGGTTACTGGTGTCCGTTGCCTCCACATTTGTTACTCTGGCCAAGTGTCTTCAGAGGACAAAAAATTGTAATATGTTACTACCTACAGTAAGACACTAAAGACGTGGAGCATGTCTCCGTGTTCCATCAAGTTTACCTGTGGAAGTGACTTTCTTCTTTAGTCCAACTGGCATGTCCTTTTCCAATAAAGAACAGCACGTACAGAAGTCCCACCAGGCATACAACTAAGCCAATTAAGAGAAGCTGTCTGAAGGAAGGCTGTAAGATCCTTGGAAGAACATGGGATGAAAGACTAAAATGCCAGGAGGCTGGGAACAGGCAGGAGATGCTGATCCTGTCAAACAAAGAATGATGGCAGTTTCAGACAAGGGGGGCTAAATCTATGCCGAGTATGTACATCAGTGTGTCATTAACCCTGGAATGCATTCATCATACACACCTTCCCATGACGGCGGATTGTCTTGTTATCTAATGTACAAAGATCTGTGAGCAGTTGACTATAGATGCGAGTGTCGACTCGGTCCAGATAACCTTTTTGTTTTCTTCATCGCAAACCATGATCCGGACCTAATAATAACAACAGTTCGGTAAATGTGTTTCATGTCTTGGGGGACCAGATGGCTAGAAGTCAAAACTAAGAAGAATACCGTGATATTCGTCATGCGTAAACATCAACTCCTTGGTCGGCTAAGTGCTAACTAGCTACGGAAAAATAACACAATGATTTGACACATGAAACCAACCATTTGTAAGAATAAACAAGGCTCGTAGATATACTTAACAACATATTGTTAAACTGTTTGATCTTTCTTTGCCTTACTTGCCGAGTACAAGCTGAGCTTACCTAGACAGCCAGATGCTAGCCGCTGGCTGTGGTTCAGCCTGCTCCTCTCCACTACGGTCGCAGGTCTCCGCTGAGTGACGTGGCACATGAGAGGTGTGGGGGTGTTCGATTTGCCTCTTGGCGTTGACCGGAACAGGTACATTTGGCATACGGTGTCCTTTCCCCCAGTTTTAGATGATAATCATTACTAAAACGTGTTGGCCTGATGGCCAATGTCATCAGTACGAAAGCCTGGTTGAGAAAATAGATTTACTCAAGCAACTACTAACAGTGAATACAAATCTCAAGGACAATACTCTACTGCTACTACTGCTACTGCAGTATGCAGCATGAATGTGAAAAATAGTTTTACGTACAGTTTTTTTCATCGTGGATCGAAAAAAGTACTGTTACCACTGTCTAAAATATTTTTTTATTTTCTTAAAAGCAACCTAATTTGGCATGACATGTATCTTTATTTGAAAGCATATTTGTAGTTGTGAAGGCCACTTATAATACAAAAGGACTGTTCATACATTATTGCAGATGGACAAATTAAGACAGATTTTGAATTGTAAAAGGAATATCACTTAAAGGATTTTACTTTTTACGCATGGAGCATGCTGAAAAAGCAAGTTCACGATTCAAAACAAATCACCATGATGGAATAACACCACAGTAAGTTCAGGGACAAAGTGCTACAGTGGTTTTTTTTTTCTTACACTTAACATCCACTCAACAATTCATTTGACTTTGTGATTCAATTTTTTGAGGAATCGGAAACTGCATTCTTTACATACAAAATAATTGCTTTACATTTGGACTCTTTGAAACACTCCCCAGATCAAGAATTTGCATGTTTCCCAACTGGGTCATCACAGCGCAGGCCCAAGTGTCTTCCCGGGGGACATTTTCTTCTTCTGTCCAAAGTCTGAAGAGAACGAAAAATGGACAGACGTACACATTACAACTGACCGGTGCAGTACAACTGTGCAGCACCATACAAGGGAAGGAACAAGCAACAAACCTAAGTCTTTGAGGGTTAAGCGATTCAACTCCTCCTCCAGTTGCTGGTCAGTGATGTGGAAGGTGTTAGTGGGTACGTTGGGCAAGGAACTCAGCAAGGTGCCTCCTCCCTGGCCAGGCTCCCTGGCAGGTCCCAGAGCGGTGGAAGGTACCTCAGGTAGGGTAGCTGGAAGGGTGTTAGTGTTAGCGTCCTCCAGCAAGGCTTTGAGTTCTTCCTCCAACTCGTCCACGTTTTCGTCTGCCAAGACATATTTGTGTTAAATATCTCTAATTACTCACTCACCAGCAGAAATGTCACAATACATCTTGCATTGAAATCAGAATAAACCATGCACCTGAACTGGCCACGCCGGCTATAGTCTGGTTCACATCATCTTGAACATCGCACAACTGGGCAAAGACAGAGCACACATGTTACGTATGGCATTACGAATGGAAACAAAGACAAAAGACAAAAACTGAAAGATTATAGCTACCTCCTGGATTTGATCCACAAGGCTCTCTGCACCTTCCACTGTCACGTCTTTCAAAGCAAGTCGCAGGGCTGACACCCCAGTTTGATATGCCTGCATGACCTGGAAGTCGCCAGCACAGACATCAGCAGTGGCATGTACTGCTAGTAGAACAGCTACAGTAAGCTGCTGAACGTTGAAGCCATCGCAGAGGGAAATACCCGGCCGCACCAGACCGCTCATCACCAGGAATAACATTGTTATGAACCTCCCAGCGCTTACCAGTTTATCAGTCTGTGATTGGGCGATTCTGTCCAATATTCCTCGAATGGTCTCCAGTTGGGCAAACAAGTTGTCCGCTCTCTTTTCCACCCTCTTGCGCCCCTTCAAACATTTCAGGGCCTGTGAAACACAGGGCACTTTATTACTAGGAAACAAGGAGAAAGACCTGCCTGGCTCCAGGTTAGGCTCCAAGGTTTTAAAAATGTTCTGTGATTCAGGATCTGGTGTCGGCTGCTTGAGTGATACCACGCTGAGCGTTCATGTTGCCCAGAGCCAATCAGCACCTTGTGGGTGGGATTAAAACAAAACACAAACATTGCGGGCAACAGAAAACAACGTGGCCGCTCGCGTACTGAAATGTTTGGATTGGGCCTTTAACATCCTTTATGTGGCAATCTCAAAGATCTCCGAAGAGTTGAGCCCTTGCATTTGCAGTGTTATGAATGTTTCAAACCGGGTGTCGGTGGCAACATTACTGCCGTACATTTACTTCTCGATTGGTGCGGTTAGTGGGGCGTTTCCCATCTCGCAGCGCTAGCTGTGCTGCCAGAGGGGAGGCGGACCTACGCTGTTCAACTGCGGGCTTTTTCAACACAGAAGATCTTGGGAGATCGCCCGATTGTGTTTTAAACATCGATTTTGAATATCGGCTCAAAAATCAGAGCAGAGTAGAGCAGAATCCATATCCTAGTGAAATGTTAGGGCCACCCGACCCGGTCTGAACACCAGACAGAAGAAACTTCAGACTAAATTATGAAGAGAGAGAAAAAGGAAATTCAGGATGATTATCAGGCTGGAAAATGATTGCAAGTGTGTGTGTGTGTGTGTGCGTGCGTGCGTGCGTGCCTGTGTGTATAGATTATATGGGTTTAGAGATATTGTCAAGTGAAACCTGAGATTTCTTCCTGTCCCGCAGCAGCATCCTCGCGTCCTCTCTGCACCTGCAGATAAATCACACATCCTCGCGTTAGCAGGAGGTTACAGATGAGCAGCTGACCTTGGACAGGAAGGACAGTACAAAGTGATTCACTCCACCGTGCCAACAGTCTGACCTCAGCAATAAGACCAGCAGCCGCTTCTCTGAGGCAATGAGCTCAATGGAGAAGTTTGATGAATTGACACCACAGAGCTTTGCTTTGAGGTTATCCACTGATGTGGTCGCATAGAAGAACATCATCACGCTCTGAACAGTTCCTCAGGATGTTACATTGCTGCACAAATGTCTAGTATCTTGTTTTCACAGCAGTAGCCAAATCATCCCACCTTAGTTATAAAGCAGGGCTTTTTATATTATATACAGCAAGAAAGCAAAGCCATACCATATAGTATATTATTCAAAACGGGGTACGCCAACACACTTGCATAGAATAGCATCACAATTAAACAATCAAAAATACAAAAGTTTAAATGTGAGCCACATTTGACCAGTTGTATGTATATGTGCATGTATAACATATATTAGACTCGACATACTTGTCTGCCTCGAGACCAAGTTCTTTGATACGTTCATCGAGCAGTTTCTCGCTGCGTTGCAGCTGGTAGATGCCCACGTCCACGTCGGTGACCGGCGACACCCGACTCTGCCCAGGCTGAGAAAACTTCACTATCTGTTAGGATGGGGGGGCAAAACAACCGTTTGACACTGACAGTGCACTCTATATATTTATTTTTATACACTTTGCCAACACAGCCCTTACCTTCTCACCCTCATGCAATGAAACTGTACACTTCTTCTCCCGCTGCAACTGCAGAAGAGCCATACACAGGGTACTCTCTTCAGGGCAGACATCAGAAGAGAGCTCACACAGCTCTTGGAAGGACAGGAGAGAGCGGCTGGAGAATGCACTGCTCCCGTATGCCTCAAGCAATTCAGCTGCCTTTTCCTGTGAGATGTAACCAGTTGCATTATTGATAGTTTCGTACATAACTTACATTTAGTTCGAAGTATTGAGTCAACATACCTTTACTAGCTCTATTACAACAAAAGACTCTTCTTGTGGTACCAGGCTACTCCCTAGAAGAGTGGAGACGGTCCACTTCAGAGGCTTCACCAATAAAAATCCAACACCCCAGGACAGCCAGCCAGAGTCTACATTGGCAGCAAACTCGGACTCCCTCTGTAGCTTCCCACATCTGAGAGGTTAAACAAACGCAATAAGAAACTGTGCAGGCTGCGTTTGACACTTTGGTCGGGAGCACAGAAGAGCTTTGAATGTCACATGCCAAATTATTGTGAAAGGTACCTGGCCATGCAATGGATGACCGTGCTTAAGCCCATCGGCAGCCTTCCATTTCTCCTAAAAGCTGTGTTGAGCTCCTTCAGACTCAGGCTCACAGCTCCCCGCGACCTGCAGGTCTGCACAACGAGCGAGGACCAGAAGTCCATCTTACTGTCCCAGTCGGTAGTGTTGACGTCTCGGTTCTCTTTGAAGTTGGAGAACAGGAAATTCATTCGTTCGTCGTCCTCCCAGTCATCGGGAAAATCTGTTTTCATTATGTTGCTAGCCATATTGTTAACCAAAACTTGAAATCCGAAACGGTATGTTTGTTGTGCTAAGCCATGTAACTATAAGGAGCTAGAGTACTATGGAGACTTGGAGTCTTGGATAATGTCAGAGCTGGTTGGATATGAATCGCGACAGTGAAAACAATACGTAGATTTCAAAAGACTTAGCAAATCTTAAAGTCGACTGGCAACTAAATGACGATCATAAGATTCGTAGACTTCACTTAGCTTACGCTTGCTGAGCTAAAACGTCAACAACATCTAGCGATTGTTTAGTTTGTAAACACCGAACTGCGTGGGCAGGCGGAGCTTAAATGCAACGCCAGTAGATCCGAACCCAAGACGTCCGGTGTTACAAAGCAAATGCACCCACCGTTATATTTTTCGTTTCGTTTTGAACGACACACGGTTTTTTTTATACACATTTTTATTAATTTTATGTAAACAATGTCCATCAAATTTCATTTTAAGTTTGGTGTAAAGATAAACAGTCATTGTAATGTATTCATGTTTCTTGCATTTCTAAATATAAAGTGCTGATCATTTGACATATGTTCTTGGTTTTATGTAGAATAGCATACACTTTAGTGGACTAATACGATGTTTATGCGGACACATATATGTACTGCATTCTGAGATGAACTTTGGGTCAAAAGGGGATCCGTGGTTTTTGAAGATAGGTTCTTTCTTTGAAAATAAGTGTCTTTCTAAATTAAAACTAAATCTAAAACTCACTATTAGTTTGTTGATTATCAAGTTAAGCGTACTTTAGATTTCTGTTAAGCGGCATGCTGATTGCTACACAGGTGGGCTAATTAGTTTTAAGTATCCAAAGTATTACAATCAGTAGGCTATATAGCAATCCATTCAATGTGAACAGTTAATGTACATGCACACAATTTGTAGAGTACACAATATATAGCATAATACTTTACAAAACAGTTGATGATGATGCACAGTGATCTGACACACATGTAGGTAATTAGTTGTCCAATATTATTGCGTATGAATATAATTTAAAAAATACTATAATTTGGTTAGTTGTCTCAATTTGAACACCTGACGGTTTCAGTCAGAATGGCTCAGGCAAGTTGCAGTCCCTCTTCTCAGCGTGGCACGTGTTTCTTAATGCGTATCTACATGTTTAGTTTGGCGTTCGATGTGCGAGACGTCTACTTGGCACTGAGGTCGACCAGCAGGTGCTGGTAGGCCAGGGTGTTCCCCTTGAAGCTGGCAGCCAGCAGGATGTCCTTGTTGTCCACGGAGACCAGGCTGAAGGCGCGGGGTGCTCTCATGTTGAGCTCCTGGAAGGGCTGGAAGCGCTGCGTGAGGTCATCCCACAGGTACACCCTGGAGAAGGAGAAGTCGCTGCCCAGCAGGAGGTACTGACGCAGGCCCACCGTGAAGGGGTACACCGCCATGGAGCCGCGCGACGGCAGCGTCTGGATCTCCACGAAGCGCTGGCCCTCCCACCGGAGGATCTTGGAGTCGCCGATGAAGCGCGTGAGGCACAGGTAGAGCACCTTGCGCACCCAGAAGTGCTTCACCATCTGCACGTCCGCCACCTCCGTGATCTGGGAGTAGAAGGTGAACTGCTTCTGGCTCCGGTTCCACTGGTAGACCACGGGCGGCTGGGAGGCGCTGGAGAGGACCAGGTGCTGCCGGCCGCTGCTGGTGTTGAGGAACTCGACGTGCGTGTCGCGGTGCCAGGGGTGGAGAGACTGGTGGGAGTAGAAGCCATTGCTGTTCCAGCGGTAGATGCTGGTGGAGCCGGCCTTGGAGCTGTCGGCCACCACAAAGTACCACTCCTCGTCCAGCTGGAAGGTCTCGATGAAGTTGGGCTTCCTGACCCGCGTGGTGTCAATGTCTTGGATCTTCACGAAGCGCTGCGGGTCGTCAGCCCATCTGTGACCATAATGAGATCATACGAACTGACCACTACAGACGACAACTACAGTGCTATTCATCTCTTATTAATGACCACTGTGGTCCACAAAATAATGATAGCCAATTAAAGCTCCAGTAAAATCTTTCTTCTAAAACCTTGTGATTTTAAGATTCAAATCACAGCAGTTTTACCATCATTACTTTTCAAACTCTTACTTGTAGATGTGAGAGCCTCCGAAGAGTTGGGCAACCACCATGTAGAGTGTGTTATTTATTACCACCGGTTTGCAGTAGACGGCAGAGCGGGCTATAGAACAGAAACACAGCCTGAACCTATTGAAACTTTAGATGAATCATTAATCATGTTCATTTTGCACACCAACCCATAGTCACCCACAGGTAATGTTGTGGAAGTTCTTGAAGATCATCTCCACGTGGTCCCAGATGTACAGCGTGCAGAAGCCCGAGTCAGGCTGAGCAAAGACCACAAACTGGTCCTCATTGAACTCGTAGGACTCCACAGACACCGACTGGAAGCGGAAGGTTTCATACACTGCAAAATCTACAGAGAGGGAGAGCGAGAGAGTAATCACTTGCCAAGACATTGCAAAGCAATCCATTACCTTTTTGACATCACTTAGCCTAACTATGAAAGCAAAAGGAAGGAAGCGCCAACCTGCACTGATGCAGTTAAAGTCACGTGGGGTGAGGTCGTGAATCCTCCGTCCTTGAAACTCGAAGGGACTGGCGCAGTAGATGGCGGGCACAGAGGTGTTGGTCTTCTCCATCCAGTCCACCAGCCACTTGATCTTACAATCGCAGCGGAACGAGTTCCCCCGCAGGTCTCTAGACGGCATGTCGAAATGTCATCAGGACAAAATACAAAACCACAATCTTTCTTGTCTTCCTGAAAAAGCCCTCTTGCTGAGGTCTTCAATATCTCGTGTAAATATTCTCGTGTGCGTGGTGGTGTGTGCACTGTGCCTGAGTGTAAAGTCAAATCAAATATTTGGCTATGTAAGTACACTTTCAATTTCATAGTTGTGTTATGCCAATAACGCGTGTGTTTCCGCTGTGAAGAATGGCTTTCTGCTGAGCAGCCAAAGCAGTAGTACATCAAGGTTCTTTAGCGCGGTGCGTGCACACTCACAGATCTGTTAAGATGTCCAGATGCTGAAAGAGCTCCCTTGGCAGGAGCTGTAGGTTGTTGTTGGACAGAGATCTGGACGAGTCAGCAGGAAGGAGACATGATGACTGTTAGCAATAGTGCAGATTCATAATGCACACACATAGACAACGTCCCATTGGGTTTTGTTTTCATGTAGATTTAAAGAGAAAACATACAATCTTACAGTGATAAAATGTGTGATGTGTGTGCAACAACGACAGATAGAAACAGGGTACTTAACAGATGGGTCAGAGATTTGAGTCCCCTGAAGGTGTGCTTGGACAGAGCCTGGATGTCGTTGTTCTCTATGAACCTGAGGGACAGACTCAGCTTTCAGACACTCGCATCACAAACAAATGTAGACCATGTTTCCTTTTACTAGGTAGGCAAAACAATATGTGTTTTAAGGGGAATTTCATCCCTGTCATCAATAAAACACAGAGAACATCAATAGTTTGTGAATAGAATAGAATCCAATAGTCATTTGTTTACCAAAAAACTGGGCACACTTTTACATCATTAGATTATTCAAGATTATATATAGAAATTAAATCAATTATATGAATTATATTATATAGAAATTATATAAATTAAATAAAGATATGTACTATATATGTTTGTTCTTGTATACATCTTGTAACATATATATCTAATATAACTGGTATTCGTTATCTTATTTTATTAATAGTATTGAACACATTGAAAATATTGCACTATAACTACTAAAACAAATGAAATAATTATTTGACAAAGTTTGTGCCAATGCTAATCTTCCAGTATGAAAGCCCTGGGATGCCAGAATACTCCATAGTGATTTATTGGGCATCCTTCAGTCCCACCCTGCCTTTGTCCAAGATGGATTATACAGCATGTGCACTTAACACAGACTATCTGGAGGAGGCTGGCCATGAAAGTATGATTAGCATTCACAGAGGGTCGCTGGGGTTCTCTCCGCTAATGCCGAGGCTTGGGTAATGGGCTGCTGCCAAATCTATTCCTTCACTCCTTAAAGCCTGATGCATGGTATTTCATGGAGAGCTGCACGCTCAAACCATCGCCAAATGGTTCACTTTTAAAGCCGAACACTTCACACAATGGTGTTTTAGCCTGTTGGGTAGCTCAAACGGATAATGTTGAAATGGTTCTCGTCAATATCCTGGCAAAGCTTTTGATACCATACAGGACAGGCCCTGAAGGATTTTAACAACTGGGCCTCAAGCAAGATGTCCATGTTTAATCACAACAATTGAAATACAGTAGGAACTGTAAAGCCTGTTGTAGTGTAGCCAGTGTGAAACACTTACAGGTACTGCAGGTGGGACAGACCAGCGAAGGCATCGTCTGCCACCTGAGTGAATGTGTTGGAGTTCAGTAGACTGTGGAAAGAGCAAAAGCGAGACCAATAAAGACCCTGACATTCATAACTGATTGTCTGGTGAAACAATACGTTTGTTATTTTATTAATTGATTGAACTAAATTGTGCTTGAACAGGGTTACCCTGTTTTCATAAATGTTTTGGGTTTTGTAGTGTGATACGACAGCAACACACCACAATACAAGACAACACACAGTGCATTCTCTTAATATCCCCCCCACACACACACACACACACACACCCACCACACACGCGCATGGAGACCTCCACACACACACACACTTGATTGCATTGGCGGACACAAGTGTCCCTTTGTCAGCGTGTAAGGGAGCTGAAGGGAGTCAGTCATTGGTAACACTGACATTGGTCCAGAGCCACTTTACTCTTATTACTGCAATGTCACCACTGTGTTCAATAGCCATTCATTTCCAGTGGCTGTCGTCCTCCCATCTCAAAGTTACCAAAGAGAGACGCCCGGCTGTCTATGCATGGCGTATAAAGTGAAAAAATTGACCTACTCCAACCACCAATGAAGCAGAAGTGGACTGATAGAAAATATGCATGTTGTTAAAGAATTCTATCAAATCCAGAGGGGAAAGAATGACTTAGTATTAAAAACTATGCACCTCTTCTGAAGTGTTTTGTTGTTGAACCATTAAGATGCACTGCAGATCAATGGTTTTCAACTCGCATCAGGACCCAAATGTGTCATTAGTCATTCAGGCACAACCCAAAAATAAATAATGTATTTAACAATATGGCAGTGATCAAAGATGCCTTCTTGTACTGTTAAAAACACTGAGGGGATAAAAAGCTGCAGCACAGATAAACTGCAGATAAACTCAACAACACAGTAAGCCACTGAAGCAGTAGTTCATTCACGGTGTTTGTTCTAAAGGTTGTGGTTTGCAGGCCTCACGTATGCCCTGCAACCCACTCAAGACGCCCTGCGACTCAACCCACCCTCTGCTTCTCAACCCACCCTCTGCTGCGGTGGAGGGTGGAGGAGAACCAGCTGAAGAGAATACTCACAGGAACTGCAGCATTTGCAGATGCGAAAACGCTCCCTCTGGGATCGTGGTGAACGCCGCGTTCACCATCGTCCTAGGGGAACATAAAAACATATTCACTGTACGTTCGTCATGTGACAGCACGTTCACCATCGTCCTAGTGGAACATAAAAACATATTCACTGTACGTTCGTCATGTGACAGCACGTTCACCATCGTCCTAGTGGAACATAAAAACATATTCACTGTACGTTCATCATGTGACAGCACGTTCACCATCGTCCTAGTGGAACATAAAAACATATTCACTGTACGTTCGTCACGTGACAGCACTGCTGCAATGTTAAAGGTGGCACGCTTACAGTACTCATGGGGTTCATGATATTATAGTTATTTGTTCTGTTTTGTATATATATGTATATATATATATATTTTCTTTTTATGTTGTTTTTCTGTACCTGTATAATGGGCTACTACTGGTTTGTACATACTCCCAAAGTGTTTGTGTATTTCTCCTGTGCTTCCTGGGTGTCTCTCCTGTGATTCAACAGAATGCAGATGAAAGTGTATAGCATTATCTTGTGCCATTTGCCCGTGTGGTCATTTCTCTTGTGTGATGAAATGCGCATGGGTCGAAAGGTAACCAAGATAGCGCAAGCATTTGCTGTGAATTGTGGCTGCCACTCACACACACTGCAGTTTGAATTTGAGCCAGGCCTGAATCTTTATCAGATGGAGGACGCACACAGCTTCCCTGCTCACTTGTTGTCTCTATTGTGACGAGCAGGCGACCCTTTTGCTTGCCTGCACTCTTGCAATTCCCCCGGCTGCTGCTTCAACACTATTTCAGCCCCGCTCCAATGGCACACCCCTGTGTGCTGATCAATACGGGTCAATAATAACATATATTATCCAGGTTCTCTCTATGGAACACTCCAAGGAAATTGAAACCCCCCTCCCCACGCACACACACACGCACACACCCCAACCCTGGGCCCAGTGGTTGAGACTCTCTCAGCCTCATTATAGACACAGAGAGTGTGTGTATCTCGCTGTTCTCCTTAACACATCTCCCCAAGGCATGCGTGACCTCTTGGCTAACAGGCATATGCAAGCTATTGTTAGTGGGTCTCACAGGAGCCGGTCACGGAATGACGATGCTCTGCTCCTCATGTACAGGCATCGTGGGGCTCTCGTCATCGCTATAGTGTTGCCGATGCCTGTCCAGGAATGAGCAGACTGCTGAAAACAAAGAGTCATCTGTTCATTTTGTCATCATCTGTCATCTGTAACGGAATGGCATGCGAGTGGCTGCATGGCCAGTCTCCTTTTTCTGGGTCACGGCATGCACAAGCGACAACATTAAGCTTGTGTTATTCTACTGTCTTACACATTAAGAGAGCCCTCCTACTGTGGTACTACTGCTATGTGGGACGACACGAATGAGGTCCTACCGCGCTCCTCGCATTGAAGCAATGCAACGTGATGTTGTGATGACGTTATGGTGTTAAGTCAAACCCCCACGACTACAACTGCTCTGCCAGCGGACACCACAGCACATCGAAGGCCAAATCGAAACATTCAGTTTACACACACTCACACTCACACACACACACACACACACACACACACACACACACACACACACACACACACACACACACACACACACACACACACACACACACACACACACACACACACACACACACACACACACACACACACACACACACACACACACACACACACACACACACACACACACACTTCCTCCTGCTCACGGGTGGGTGGGGATGTGTGGGTGGGCTGTACTCACAGGGAGATGATCCCCGGGGGGAAGCTCTTGGGGATGGCCTTGGTGTCCACACAGAAGGCGCTGTCCTTGGTGCAGGAGCAGGTGGTGGGGCAGCGGGGGGGCTTGGGAGCCCGCTTGGCCTCCGTCACGTCGGGCCGCTCCAGCAGGCAGAGGAGGAGACCCAGGGCCAGCACGCCGGCGGCCAGACCCCGCGGAGGTCCTGCCCAGCCGCTGTTCACCATCAGCATCATCGTCGTCTTCTTCTTCTTCTTCTTCTGTAGGATTAAAGGTGGGACACAGAGACGGTCAGTGAGAAGAAAAGCGCGTGAGGGGGGGGACTTCTAGAAGTTCCTCCTGCTCTCGTTGGATTGGCTTTATCTCACAGGGGAGGAGAAAAGGGGGCCAGCCAGCCAGTGCTGAGCGTTCCTGCAGTGCCTGGAGCAGTGATGGCAGCACTGGTGATGCAGACTGAAGTGTTATGGGGCGAGACATAAAACAAGGAAGAGGGAGAGAGAGGGAGGGAGAGAGAGGGAGGGAGGGAGGGAGAGAGAGAGAGATAGAGAGAGAGAGTCAGAGTGAAAGTGAGAGAGGGGAGCGGGAGTGTGAGAGAGGAACAGAATAGGTGTCTAGTCCTCGCATCCTCTGTGGGTGCTCTGCAGCTTCTCTGTGTTTGTGCTCTCTCTCTCTCTCTCTCTCTCTCTCTCTCTCAGGGAGCTGACTGCAGGAAGGGCGAGCGAGGGTGCTCTCTCCGCACAAGGACCTGTACGCAGTGCCGCTGACACTGAATAATTTAGCCTCATATGGCACACAGAAAACCACAGCTACGGCGCTATCTAGCTAGCTGGGGGGAGGGGGGGGCCGGCTCCAAGATTTATGTTGGATGCGAAACTACATTGATTTCAGACTTTGGGATGAGACACGCTCGAAGGGAACTTCAGTGTGTGTGTGTGTGTGTGTGTGTGTGTGTGTGTGGGTGTGTGTGGGTGTGTGTGTGTGTGTGTGATGGGGAGTT
>OMKI01019527.1:0-13369 GCA_900302315.1 Phycis blennoides | reverse complement strand
CGTAGTCGCCGCACGCGAAGCAGAACACCTCCAGCTCGCGCACCTCCATGGCCAGCGGGTGGCGGCAGTCCTGGAAGTGCTTGAGGGAGTGTTCCGCCACGAAGCGGCCGCACGCCACGTGGGAGCACTTCAGGCAGGCCCACAGCGAGTCGGTGCTGCCGCAGTCCACGCAGCGCCATTTCTGGGGGTTGAGGATGGAGTGGTTGTGGCCCAGGCGCAGGCGCCCCACGTGTTTACAGCGATCCATCTCATGGGGCGATCACATGGGGCTTCAGCGGCAGGACTCGCGTCCCTGGGCCAGGCAGCACCGCAGTCTGTGGTCGGGGGGGGGGGGACAGCGTGGAGGTGGTGAGGAGCACGCTCAGGAACACAGAGGGAAGCTCACCCACAGCGGTACAACGCTACTGACCAGTGTAAATAAACACGTCTGACGAGTTAGCATCAGAAGTGTACATTTACAGTGAGGTAAGTGTAACTGTACGGTGTGCGATGAGGACAGACGCATCTTGTAGATGGTATCTTGATCATATTAGTGAGCACACAAATGATAAAAAAAAAAAAAAGATGAACATTACCTCATGTGTAAGTGTCTTAAGGGCAGCATTCAGCTGGATTATCCACGTCGACTTTCACCACGGACCGTAGCAGCGTTATCCTTTAAGATGGAAACTGTGACATACGTACAGAAAGGGTTACGGTTTGGATATAAAACCTGGAGAGTAAGTCCAATACATTTGATGCAGTAGACATGTGGAGCAGGAGAGTTCCCCACTGCAATTAACGTTACAGAATGGGCACAGAAAAAAGACTCAAATTGTAAAGTAGTTCAATTTTGGATTAAAATTACATCAAGTACATTAGTGATCTGGTCCCGTTGCATAATACGATAAAAGAATAATTGCAGTCTTCCTGGCCAAACAGGCAGAGGTGCACTAGAAGAAGTATAAAGGCCAACCAATTTCCTGAAATATGCCAGTGATCCACAGAAATAAAATAAGAAATGTGAAAAGAATCACTAAAACATTGTTTTCAATGTCTAACATAATAAATAACAATGAATTGTGTTCACTTTTTTAAAATCGTAAACAGGGTGCTTCAGGTCTGTGTGAAACAATGTCTTTGTCTTTATAACACTTAATTGAATCAATAGTTTCCAGCCAATCAAAGTGACGAGTGATATGAGCACTGATTTGTGCATGTGGCCCCTCTCTCTCTCCCGTGATTTTAATTAGTGCAATTATCCGCTGTGTGGCTCTGGAGGTCGCAGTCCGTGTGCAGCAGACCAGCACATTGCTTACTACACAAGCATACGGGTTTTTTTTTTTAACACATACTCGAATTGCCAACCACGTTCGCATGTTTATTTACCTTCACAATACAAATACGAGTGGTGGGATTCAGAATCAGCAGCATGACAAGCTTCGGATTCAATGTCTGGAATAACCAAACGCACGGGAACAACACGGGGTTGTGCAAAAATGTGCGCCAACGTTTTAACATCGTCTTCGTTTTGTCCACATTGCCACACGGATCATGCAGTTATTTGTATTAAATAAGAGCTGTCTGGCTACATCTCCCTGTCCGCCGTGGCTATGCTAAGCTACCCCAGCGACACCGCTTAGTCAGAACAAAGAGCAGTCAGACACTCGGGGAACATTCAACAACTTTGTTGGTTTGTGGCGACCCCCGAGAGCTTCGTGCTAGCACGGGTCGCTAACGACGAGCTCCTGTGAGGTCTTTGCATTGACTAAAGATACCATTTTAGTGCAGTTTGCGTGTTTAAATGGCGTATCTCGGTTGATCCAAACACAGTTTGAAGCACCGTCGAGCTAACGTTGGTATCGTGAGCTCACCCGAACCCTGCAGCTTTCTCCCAGGCTAGCGTGCTGGCTGTGGACAATCCCAAGTTAACATGACTGCCTTTACTCACATAATAACACACATCTTTCAAATCGCCGGCAGATTACGGGTCTGACGGAGACATCCACAACGCTGACGTTCACTCCGGCGGATCGTTCATGTGTGTTTTCCTGCAATGCATTATCCGTAGCGAGCACGGTGAGTAGGGATACCGGGGAAAAGAGCTAACATACCATCCCCGGCTGCACGGTGCAGGAGAGCCTGATTGTTGTCCCCCTGCTCAGATGGAAGAAGCTGAACTCTCACTCGGACCCAGAACCGTTCTCATTGGGCCGACTGTGCAGCAGCAGCACACGCTCATTGGCGGAATGGCGGAACAACAGGCCGCGGTGTTGGGGGCTGCTGCGGGCTGCAGGACCCAAATGGATGGATGTTGTTCGGCGTGCTTGGCTCGTCTGGCCACTTTACTAAGAGTAAACACAATGATCGGATTTGCTCATATCATGTGATTCTTTATATTTAAATTAAAAAATAGTTTTTTTCTATTATTCGACCTCAGTCAACATTTTTGAGGGGATTAGCATTAAAGCTTTTCCAAGAGATTAAAAAAAAATCTACATTTACATTTAGTGCATTTAGCAGACGCTTTTATCCAAAGTGACTTACAAAAACACAACACAACACAAACCAACCGGGTTTTGTTAAAAAAAATATTTATGACAATGAATTACATTTAACAGTACAAAACGACTACAGAACGGTGAGATGCTTTATACATTTAGTTTTTAAGTCAACAGTCTCCGTATCAACGTAGACAAACACTGTTCTCCGTTTTTTTTTGTCATCAACAGCGCACTTCTAAAAGTCAGACGCACTGTGACTCCAATTCTGCTGAAGAAAGCAGTGGACCGTCTGCGACCGCCTGTCGATGGACCTCTGGATGGACCTCGTGATGGACCGGACCAAGTCCACACTTCAAACAACTAATGACGTGACACGCCTGAAGCATCAGCGCACGTTGCCTCCCGGGACTTGTTGTTTGCGCAGCTTGTTGAAGAGCTCCAGGTACTGGTTCATGGTGTCCACGCAGTCCGCCGGGGCGTACAGCCCCTCTGGCTTGGCAGCAAACACCGACGGCCACTCGGGGACACTGGAGCCCAGGAAGGTTTGCATGAACTCCTTCATCAGATTCCAGCAGTCGCCCGGAACCACACAGGGACAATACTCCACCTGAAAGCACAAAGACCAGGGTTTGGGACGGGTCTCCGTGGCGATGAGGGTCATGAGACGATGCCTCGCCCACGCCACGCCCGCCCACCCACCTCCACGGTGATCCCTCTTCCGCTGGAGCTCATGGTCACCGTGCCCACTTTGATCAGGAAGTCGCAGTAGCGGTACCGAGAGCCGCGGCACTCCACCTTGTGCGCCTTGGCGTTCTGGAAATGGCTTTTCAGCTTCAACATGAGGACGTCAAAATTTCCGTCGGCTGTGAGGCAGGGCCCCCCTTCAAATAGGGCATGGCAGCTCAACGGAGTCTCCGAGTTGTGCATAACATACAGAAGTTTGGAAGGCTGTCCTGGAAAAACAACAAGTAATTGGATATTAGTGCAGTGTAAGTGCAGGGAATACAGAATTAAACGCACAAATGATGTAGGCAGGATGGGTTTATTTTGAACGACAAAACACTAACTATGACACATGTTTATTTGTAGCACATACAATGTAATAACAAAAAAAAAGTAGTAGCCTACCGGTGACGTTCCCTGTTGCATGATAGGTCTCACAGTCAACGCAAAAGCTCCCCTGCTTTACGGCACCCAGCTGTTCCAGTTTCTTGTGCAGTACGTCCACTGTCTGCTGCACACTCTTCCCCTCGGTCACTGGCACCTGGCACACACTGGAGGAAACAAAGAGCTGGATCATATTTGTCAAAAGTTTCGTTTCATATACATATCTTCTCGGCTAAATCGGCAATTGTGCCATGCATCACTGTAGAAGGCGATTCACTGTAGATGGTAATTTCATTCAAATCGCATCCAGGCTGATAAAGAGTTAGGGAATTCTGATTGCGTTCCCTACTAGAGAAAGCGCTTGAATGAAGAAAGGCCTACTAATATTATGTCAGAAGCAAGTGGCTGGGGAAAACAGTAGAGTTTATATTAAACTAGATATAGGATATAGCAGATACGTAATATAATAAAACATTTTTAACAACCCAAACTTACCAAGTCACCCCCATTATTTTTGACCAACGATGTATATTTTATTTTGTGACTAAATGTTTCCGGTGTAATACTTCCGGTTGACAATGCACTTATTCTCTATTTCTTTCACACTACAGTATAAAAAGGTATGTGATTCCAAATGTTAATAAAAATGTCATAAAACAAAATAATAATGACTATAATGTTATAGAAAAGCAAACGTTAAAGAAATGTAGCTGTATGGTGTGTGACGTCACTTCCTCCCCCCTACACATGAACGTCAACACGTGCAGAGAAACCATTACCCACCGGTCTGTATTTACTGAAAGACTGCTGAGATTACACACTACATTACAAATACGTATGGTAATATTTCTTAGTTGTCAAGATGCCTAAAGTGAAGCGATCCAGAGGGGGCAGTAAAAAGAGTGGAGTTTCATTGGCGGACCAGATCATGCAAGGAGACGCTGTCCGCGTCCATGAGCGAGTGAAGAGTCAGGGGGATAAGGTAGAAAATGAGGACGAGTATGTGGATGAACGCTTGTCACGGAGAATCCTGGACCAGGCTCGCATTCAGCAAGAGGAACTGCAGACAGAATACGGGTTGTCACCCGAGACAAAGAAAGCGCCAGTCACAACTCTCGGTAAGTCTATTATTAAGTTTTTGTTAGTAACATGCGTTTGAAATCATCAGAGGTTTTGGGTCTTCACCTTTCTCCGTTCACACGTATTGTTTGTGAATATTACTTACAGTTACAACTGTTGAGTTTACTTTCTTCAAGTGTGCAACATATGCTTACAGTTTTTTTGGGCTTCCCTTCAAGTACTTATATATCTCCCTAGTCATATAACTGTATGTAGATATCCACATATAGTTCTAATAACACTTTTATACAGTTCTGGCCAGGACAGTATTCATAAAACATGATGCCACCATGGTACAGGCTAACGTAGTGTGATGTTCCTGATTTAGGGTCCAGCGCCCAGGATGCAGATTCAGACGAGGAGTGGCCCGCTCTTGGAGAAGCTGGTGATGTGGATGCAGACACTGGGTGTGAAACAGAAGTGGCAGTGGACGCAGAGGATGAGAAAGCCATGGAGATGTTCATGAACAAGAACCCTCCGATGAGGTACAGCGGGACCACACTCGCCTTACTCGCATGTCGGGCCATGGCATGACATTCCCCGCTCTCAACCACAGTATCTATGAAGGGTGCCCAAGGGTGCCCACATCTCCTCAGTCGTCACAGTAGCCCAGAAACATCTTTGGCCCCGTCACGGGTTCTGATCCTGATCGCTTCCAACATTATCCCTTATGGGTATTCACGGCAATGGATGTAGTAGTAGTAGTAGTAGTAGTAAAATAGCTCTTTGAGTCGGCAAGTTCCATTATGAGAGATGGTGCCTGTGTCTATTGTAAGTCTCACTCCCTGTGATTGTTTTGCTCCTTTTAGACGAACCCTGGCTGACATCATTATGGATAAGATCACAGAGAAGCAGACGGAGGTGGGGACGGTGATGTCGGAGGTGTCCGGGCGGCCGATGCCTCAGCTCGATCCCAGGGTGGTGGAAGTGTACAGGGGGGTCAACAAAGTAAGAGCCCCGTCGATGCAGACGTATGCTAAATCTCTCACCACAGTGGTTTAGAATGCAACAACGACAACAAAACGAATGTAGAGACCACTTAAACTACAGTGCGAGAATACCCTCAAAGCATTGATGTATTTTTGTTTTTGTATTGTTTTAGGTTCTGTCAAGGTATCGCAGTGGAAAGCTGCCAAAGGCTTTTAAAATAATCCCTGCACTATCAAATTGGGAGCAGATTCTATATTTGACGGAACCAGAGACCTGGACAGCTGCTGCCATGTATCAGGCAACCAGGTTGGTGAAAACCGCCCATAGTTTTACAGAGCGTGAATCCAGGTTATTTTAACTATTTAACTCTGTTTCACTTATCTACCTCACCGTTTTTACTCTTAAGCTGCTACTTATCTGATTTGATTAGATTTGTTATTATTTATATTGCACATACTACATACTTACTTTTTTATTATTTATTATTAAATATTTAATTTTATTGTACTTTATTTTATCATGTAAATTGGCAGCAGGAATTTCACTGCTGGTAATGATGTACTTTGTTATCTGGTATGTTACAATAAACTTGAAACCTTGAATGCCTGATACTTAATGCATTCTGTTGTGCTTTAGAATCTTCTCCTCAAATCTAAAGGAGCGAATGGCCCAACGCTTCTACAACTTGGTGTTGCTACCGCGCATCCGGGATGATATTGCAGAGTACAAAAAACTCAACTTTCATCTTTATAATGCCCTAAAGAAGGCTCTCTTCAAGCCAGGGGCGTGGTTTAAAGGTAACTTAATGCATGTTTAGCAATTGTATTTCTAGTGAATTCCAACAGACATGTTGTTTATTAATTGTACTACACATTTACATACACAGAAAATTGCTGCTCGTTTATAAAATATGAGTACCAGAATGAATATTAGTGTATCGTGTTATGTGTTCTTTGTAGCGTAGTAAAAACCAACCAAATAGATCATAGACAAAAGTATTTGTTCCACCATGTTCCCAAATATAGGGTTAGCATCTGAACTTTACAAAATGAAGTGTATCTATAGGCTTTCTGAATGGCATATGTATGTTTTGTTTACAGTTCAATAAGAGACTCACTTTGAAGCTGAATTATTACTCCACACTTCAGCATGAAAACAACTATACTACAGTTACTGGATAAAAGGAAATTATGTTACACAGCAATTGGGAAATTAAATTCACACGTTATGGTCAGACAACACCACTAAGCGGCAGTGTTTCCCTAAAGTGTTTAAATGTTCATGCACCTATGGACAGCTAGTATAAATATTGCACAACACAATATTAAAATCGATTCCAAATTATTTTACTGGCAAATGCAAACTGTTTCAAACATATTGAGTTGGATTCAATAGGGAACCTAATTGGTACATTTGCACTTTTAAATAAATTTTCAGCTCAAACACATCAATTGTCACACTCGGCTCATTACAGAGAAAATAACCGATTCCTTTTCCCAGGTATTCTGATTCCGCTCTGTGAATCCGGAACATGTACCCTCCGGGAGGCCATCATCGTGGGCAGCATTCTCACAAAATGCTCGATCCCTGTGCTCCATTCTAGGTATGTTCCCATAACTCGACGCATAAAAGAACACATTTGCGTCTACAATAACACTGCGTTGCTCCATGAATGTGCTTTACCAAAGAGAAGCGTACCGTTCCTGAAGCGATGATGCTAATGTTCCGTTGCCTTTCCTCCCAGCGCTGCGATGCTGAAGCTGGCTGAGATGGAGTACAATGGAGCCAACAGCATCTTCCTGCGTCTCCTGCTGGACAAGAAGTACGCCCTGCCGTTCCGCGTGCTGGACGCCCTGGTGGCTCACTTCCTGTCCTTCCGCAGCGAGAAGCGTGAACTTCCTGTGCTGTGGCACCAGAGTCTGCTCACCCTGGCGCAGCGCTACAAGGCTGACCTGGCCTCTGAGCAGAAGGAAGCGGTCCTGGAGTTGCTCAAAGCACAAACCCACCCGCACATCTCCGCAGAGATCCGCCGCGAGCTGCAGAACTCGGAGTCAAGAGATCTGGAAGTCACCATGCCGGTGACGATGGCTACGGACTAGAGGGGAACCAACTCATGGACAATAGAACGCCACACATTAACGGATTGTTCAGGGAACAAACGCGTTTGTAGATCTCACATTGACACATACACAGAAGAATCCGTGAATTTAAAGTTGCAATGTTTTTTCCAGCGTTACTGTGCCAATTAAAATGGTCAAAAACATTGCCTTTTTCCATTTATGTTTTGAGAAATCAACATAGAACCAATATTATGCATTTGATCAATAACAGCATTGGCTTTTTGTGGAAAACTGTTCGACAAAGGTTGTCTTTTATTCTCCGTGTAAATAATTTAAATTTCTTTCTCAATGAAATTATTGTATTTGGTTTGAATGATCTATAAATAAACGTGGTTATCAGCACTGGTGCCTGTGGGGTCTATCAGCTGACCGGCCTGTGAGGGCCTCTAGGGGTCCATCAGCTGACCAGCCTGTGAGGGCCTCTAGGGGTCCATCAGCTGACCAGCCTGTGAGGGCCTCTAGGGGTCCATCAACTGACTAGCCTGCTGAGGAGCTGGCAGCGTTTTGCACAGGTCGGCGAGTTGTATGCCGACGTCAAATCTATCTTTAATTTTATCCTGGCTCGCTAGCTAGTCCCAAAACGACTGAAACTAAACCAACAAAGTCTGACACGGAAGAATGATCATCGTACTTTATTCCTTTTTGCGCAGTTGTAATAAACGTGCTAGGCGTGAGCTAACTAAGCGGTTGTAGCTTACTGGTAACGCTCCGTATTTTAATATATGTAGACATAGCTATATCTTTTATGTATGTGCGTTGTGAACAGCAAACTCAATAGACAACGGTCAGTCGAATGGATTTGGTTTGCAAGGAGGAGGACAAACTAAATGGCTCATCCATCAGCTGCACCCCAGAACACGGACGCTTGGTCCCCCGGGCCGCCAGCGACCCCACGCTGACGGACCGGCGCGCTCTGCACAACCTGGTGGCCCTGGAGAGGAGCATCTGCAGACCCGCACCGTGCTGCAGCACCGTCCAGAACCCAATCCAGAACCCAATCCAGCCCTACATGAGACGCGTGCTGGCCGTGTGGATGCTGCAGGTACGTTGTTCACCCACCGGGGTCTGTGGACAGGGTGACCTTTATTGCTCAAAATCTGACCCTCTGCTGTCCCCCGACCAGGTTTGCGAGGAGCAGAAATGCGAGGAGGAGGTCTTTCCGCTGGCCATCAGTTACCTGGACAGTTATTTGTGCCATATCCCCACGGAAAAGGCCAAGTTGCAGCTTTTGGGGAGCGTTTGCATGTTCTTGGCTTCCAAACTCAGAGAGACTGTTCCACTCAGCGCCAGCAAGCTCTGCCTCTACACCGACAACTCAATATCACTCTCAGAAATCCTGGTAAAGACACATGTACACAATCAAGCATACTTGGGAATACAGTTGATTCTCAAACTATAGCACAGAGGGAACGGATCACACCTAAAGCCAGAACGTAAGACATTACACAGACTAATTGGCTTCATCTTGGGAATGTGTTTGTGTGCGCAGCAGTGGGAGGTTACTGTGGTCTCGGGCCTGGGATGGTGCCTGGCGCCTGTGCTGCCCTGTGATTTCCTGGAACCCATTCTCCGGGCCCTCCCCTTCGCTCCCCCGCTCAACCTCCAGCACGTCCTGCGCCATCTTCACTCCTATATCGCCCTGGCGGCCGTGGGTAAGCAGCCCAGGCATGTTATACATTACAGTACAGCTGTGACAGCCCCTCTCTTAGAAAAGGGGGGGGGGGAAATGAAAGTGATTAGCAATGGATTTGAAATAATAACAGTGACAGGGCAAACTTTGCAATTGGCACATGTGTTGTGAATAAATAACTCCTCGCGCTGGTGAAAACAATGGGTCCTAAAGCAGCCGTAAATTTTTGGTGGTGATGTGTCAGCAGTTCTTTCAGGAAACCGGGAGCTGGGTTTGTGTAATCCTGCATTGTCTGCTGTGAAAAGACCGTGTTCAGCTTGGCTGATTTCCCATGAGACTCAGTTTTGGTTTTGCCCGACGCACGAAGTCACCGGCTTTTCAGACGGCCCGGGGTCTCATTCAGTCTCCAGACAGGAAAGGATATTTTAACCCAGCGCCATGTTGCCACCCATTCACACAGGTGTGTGAAGGGGCAGACTGGTGCACTGATGTTTGTCTCTCCCGAGCCTGCAGCTATCAGGCCATCGTGTAGGATGTCCAGGCAACGCCTGCTGTTAGCACTTGTGTTTTTGTTTCTCTGGGTGTGACAACAATAGTGACATTCCTTCTTACTTGGTAACATCTTGCCTTACACTCACATTAGTAATATATAGCTCATGTCCTTTTTTTTCTAAGGAAGGCACTAACAATGTCCGCTATAGATGTCCATGAATAGACGGAATAACAAACGGCGTCCTTTGACCCTTTGACTAAGAATGCACATTTAATTCTTGTTCCTCGCAGAGAACCAGTTTGTGTTGTTCCATCCCTCCACCATTGCGTGTGCCTGTGTGGGGATCGCCACACAGCGGCTGAAACTGCACCAGGAGAGTTCCTCCTGCGATTCACTTTTGCAGCACTTGGCCGACCTTTTGGTCATTGATCTGGTGAGGGTAATTTTTAACTGCCTGTGTTGACTTTTATTACAAACAGGACAAAGCCCATGTGAGGTCTTATCTTTGTTGCCTGGTCTGCGTCGCCGGCCTTGTTGGGCATATTTTGGAATATTGGCAGTGTCAAGTGTAAAACCAGATATGCAGTGTGAGATAAGCTTTGTTCCTCACTAAGTGTCCTGTATTGACTGAGTTTCGATGGCCAGCGAAACGTCTCTCTCTCTGTTGACATTTGTGCCCGGTCCGTTCAGCCACTTCCCACAATGCCATGCCGCTCGGTTACTGGAATAGCAAGCATGTGGATCTCTGTTGACACACCGAATGCTAACAACACTCTCTTCCTGAAACATGCGTTTGATTCCATCTGCTCCTTAAACAGGACTCCATTCACCACTGCTACCATGCTCTGGGGAGCATGCTGGTGCTCAGCCTGCCCTCAGGCTCCCAGGCCAGGGCCGTCTCCGGCCCCGGGCCCCCCAGCCAGCCGCTCGGCTCCTCCCCCACCGACATCCAGGATGTTCTGCTGACACCTGTAGCTTAGATGTGGTCTCAGGCACACGGGGTCTCTGTAGCTCCCTGCTGGCTGGGCCCTCTACCTGCCCTCTACCTGGCTGGGCCCTCTACCTGGGCAACATGAGGACTGAGCCTTTGAAAGGATAAAACACCATGGATTAAGACTTAGTGGCTCTGTTGGCTGGAGGCCCCTTTTATAGTGTAATACAAATGCGCAGTGTTTGATGAAATGGGTGTTATGACGTTTACATTTTTCTTTCTGTAAAAGTCAATTTATTGTGAACTAATTCAGCGCATGGAAAGTGCTTTCAGTGATTCATCTTTCTTTACGTTGTTTAAAAATACTTGAACTTGATCCAATGCGATGGATGTATTCAATTGTAATTGTATTGTTGCATATTTTTTTACATGTGGCTGCATCTCAATTAAATATTTTCCCCCATTTCTGAGCTGATCTTTTGCCCCCTGCTCATCACAGACACCACAGGAAATGTTGCATGTTTCAAGGCTTTATTTTTGCATTCAATTTCATACCATTGGGACACAATATCAGCAGGAACCTCAGCAAAAATGAATAAAGAATAAAAATATAAATATTCATGTCTCCATTTTTTAGGACCATTGGTGCATTGTGTGACATCAATGCCCTTGTTTGATGAAAATATGCACCTCGTGCAGTTTTATATACAAAAACTGAGCAACTGCACAACTCTAATCAAGATCTCTTGGCCCTGAGTTAAGTTTCACTTCAAAGACAACCTTCAGGTTTTAAAGTCCAGTTGAGCAGTTAAAAGACACTTGTTGGAAAAAGAAAGCAACATCCAACATTCCAATAAGTGAATGAGGAACATGCTGAGTTTCAGTGGCAGTTTATTTGAGTTACAGCAAAGGCATTAGCAATTCAGGTGTGATGGATGTAGCAGGGTTCTCCTGACTGCTTATGATCTAATAAAGTGCTTTTACTGACGCATATCGCGTTTAAGAGGCGACACACAAAACACACTGAATACACATCTATAAAGACGCATCTTCACACTGAAGAGACCACAGGGTGGGAGGGGAAGGGTTACAGTAGCTACATTAAAAGATGGGAAACACAGTAAATCTGGTCAATCATACAGCGTCAAGTGATCCCATTTCTGCAATGCATTGTGTTCCAGTTCAATTGAAAAGCTACATATGAACATGGCATTAGACCAGGAAGGTTGAAGGTCATTATGTTGTTTATGACCTATTCTGTTCCTGAGCCTTTCACTAGTCCTCATGTGGAACGGCCTCCTGCAAAGGTATTATTAGAACCTATGCTCCATTATGCTATTACGTGGAGTCAAAGCAGGTTCAACAAGTTCCACTTGCCGTGAGTCAGTGCATAATAAATGTTATTCAAGTCATTACCTTGTTCTATTGAAAATCAACTTCCTACTTTGTCAACAAGTAGGAAGGGAAAACAATATTTGACAAGCAAGTTCCCTGTTGCACCCAGAACGCATTTTAAATCCTTTTGGTCTCTCTTTGGTATCAGGTATCATTTTTTTTCCAATAACCTAACCTACATTAGAGGTGAACTATAAATTAAGTAACCTCACTCTATTCAAGTTTCGCTCCCTCTGGACACAAATTGTACACACATATTTAAATTAAATTAGAGTTGGCATAACTCAAGTGATAAAAAAACCCCACATTCCTAAACTAACCATTTGGCAATGATTGGCACGTGATGTACACCCTTTGTGCTCCTTAACATCATCAAGGTTCAGTGTTTTCCTACACATTACCAGTCCAGCCACTTTAGTAAGATATCAAGGGATTGTATGAGAATGAGCTCAATGGAAACCAAATGTAGTCGTCCCCCCCTATCAAAAATGTGCATTGTCACATTGAAAATGTTCCCCAGTAGGTTCCCTGGAATGACATCATTCATCCATCAATACAAGTGTACCAACAGAATACCCTTTTTGCACTCTACAATTACCAAAAAGCAGGAAAACAAAACACTACCACCCACACACCGCGACCAGTTGTACACATGGTCCACAGGCCTCACTGTGAACGCCACCGCAGGAAATGCTAGAAGACTGGAAGACCACCGGCGGCCCACCGGGTCTTCAGCTGACCACCGCTCTGCCTGCCATGGCCCGCTTGTAGGCCTCCGTTACATTCTGGCAGTCTGTGATGCTGAAGGAGCTGTCGGCCGCCCCCGCCTGGTAGCACCTCCAGGGCCCCCGCAGCCCCTCGCCCAGCCCCTCGCTCTGCCGGAGGTCCAGCAGGTTGTCGGCCGACACGCAGCCCCTCATGCCCCCGCGGGCCACCTCCTCGCTGGGCCCCGGGGGGCCCATGCGCTCGGGGAGGTCCAGCTGGTCGAACGACTCCGAGGAGAGAATGCTGTCCTCGCTGACGGCCGAGCCGGGTCGCGGCCGCTGGCCGGCCCGCGGCAGGGACACCGCCAGCTGGTCCAGAGAGCCGAACTCCTGCGGCCGGTTGGACGAGAACTTCCCGTCCCGCTTCAGGATGCCCTTTCGAGAGGTCGGCGCCGAG
>OMKI01019524.1:0-10898 GCA_900302315.1 Phycis blennoides | reverse complement strand
TTTGGTGGTTTTTACACATTAAATTAGCACGGGGAGCACTGCATCTTAACCCTGCTGCTGTCTGTCTGCAGAGGATTTACAGTCCAAGGCCAAGAAGGTTTCATTTAGTTAATAAACCGCTGAAACAGCTGCAGGATACAAACAGTCTGTGTGTTCGCTGTTATCTCTCCACTCTGTATTCTGCTGCTCACACATACACACACACACACACACACACACACACACACACACACACACACAAGCAAACAGGTCAAATTAAACTTGAATATATGCATATGATAATTATGAGCCACGGAAGGTTGGAGGGTCATACCAGAGCTGCTTCCTGTCCTGCTCATATCGCTTCAGCTCCAACTGAATGTGGAGCAGTTCTTTCGTAAGAGTCATGGCAGGGTCAGTCTCCTCCTTTACACTACAAAACTCGTCTTCAACTGGTGAGATCATGTATGACCCTTTAATAACAAATTGCAACATACATCACAATCACTTTAAATTGAATCATTCATGTTGCAGATACATTAATTAAAAGGCTGCGTGGATAAAATGTAGCGGGGGGGAAACCTGAAGCGGTAATCTGGTCAGGGGGAAGAAGTGAGTTGTCTCTGGAGTCGCTAGCCTGCAAAACATGTTATAATGTTATTGTTTTTTTATGAACAGGAGTGAATGGACAGGTTATAACCATTCACATACACACTGGAAATAACATTTTACAAACCTTAGTTTGACTTTTTGAAGTCATGAACGATGACGGAGGTAACAGGACAAGGTTTTCTAATCCATGGGAGCGGGAGGAGGAGTGGAAGGAGGATGTAGGATGTTTACCACGCTCCGCTATAGGTATGTGGGTCATGACGAATGGTCTGGAACAAATTGAGACTTCTGGAGGCTGAGTGCAGCATGTGACTGGTGGCGTCTGGCTTTGGTTTAAAGACAAACTGCATGGGGCTTCCATGCCACGGAGCCGAGGGCAGAGCACTGGCTGGTTCACCGTGGTCTTGGAGCCCAATGGTCGCTCCTCAGCCCTAGAATAAAAGGAAACAGGCTTTCCTTTTAGGGACTATGGGCTTGATACTATTATATAGTTAGTTTATATAGTTTATTTATATATAGTTTATTCATGAATTCTTTACCTTACATCTCCCAGCTCCTTCATTGGAGACTCCAGCAGTTCCTTGTGGTGACGTGGCTGAAGTCTGAGACTGTGCTTCAGGGCTCTAGATGAAAGGGAAGCCAGACAGCAAGGCTTACCCACAGATGTACACTGTGATATTGTGCAGATCAACACTCTCTCTCTCTCTCATACACTCACACTCACACACACTCACATTTGGCAGGCCGCTTGATCCCCAGGGTTTATAGCAGTTGTCGGACAGCTGAAGGGGACACTATTTTTCTTGGGTTGCGGCCCCCTACCCCGGGGCGCCCCCTGTGGTGTTAGGAGCACTCGCTGCTTCCACTGCTGGGCACAGCGCTGGACTGTTCTCTGAAGCCGCTGGGAGGTCTGGAGAAGTACAATACAATACAATTATACAATTTATCTATCAAGGAACCTCCTCACTTGACTTCTTGACTGAATTTTGGAAGTCCACATGGACACCTTGTAGGCCAGTACAGGCCACTGTAGCTTTTTGGATAAAAGTGTCTGCTGCTGCTCTTCCAGTGAGTGCTTCAAGATGGTGACATAAACCCTCAAACTCTCCCGGTCTTTTTCACATTAAACTCCACCAAAACACGAATATATTGCACTTAGAATAAACAAAAACGACATAGAATGAGTGGAGTTAAAAGCAGGAAAGCTCTGGGGAAAAACAAAGACAACGATGAGGGGAAAGAACATAAAACAAGGAACGACAGCAAACCCAGCGTGGGGAGATTGGAGTCAGGTGGTGAGGAGGGCGACTTAACCATCAATAAAGCTATCCTAAACCTGGGCAGAAATATACAACAAAAAAAACTCAAGCAGGAATTACTGGACTTCAAAAGAGATCAACACTTTCAAGACAGAGATCAAAAGTTAGAGTATTATCGGAGATGTCCGCAACCACAGCGCGAGGCCAAGCGAAGCAGAGCAATGGGTGGAGGAAATGAAGATCGCTAACACAGAGTTAAAGGATGCTCTGCTTTATTCTCTTAAACAACAGAGACTCCTTCAAGCCAAAGTCATGGACCTAGAGGGAAGATCTCGTTGTAACCAGTGGCGGTGGGTCAATGGAGAGCGCTAGGGCGCCGCCCCTCCGTGAAATAAGTAAAAGGTAAAAAAGTAAAAAGTAAAAAATTTCAACCATGAATCAATCAACCATAACAAATATGAAATCAACAAAAATACATTGCGTTTTTCCTTGTGTAATGGTGCGATAGACCATACCTGCCACCGCCAGGAACCATTTAAATGAGTCCAAACGTCAATTCTTTAGGCTAGGTTTGATATTTGTCATTTGATATGAAGCCCTCCTCCTTTAAGGACTTAAAACTGAAAAAGCCAGGAAGCATGAATGCAGCCGCAGCCACCTTGATAATAGCTTGAAGCCAAACTTTTTTGGAAGGCTTAGCATTGCAGAGCAGCTCAATGAAGGCTACAGAATTGGCATCAGGAAGCACAACGAAGAGGTGACAAGAAGCAGACACATCCTCTCCAGAATTATTGACTGTGAAATTCTGCGGCGCGTTTGAGTTGGCTTTGTGTGGCCATGATGAGACTGAGGGCTCCGAAAACCCAGGGATATTCCGTGGCTTGGTGGACTTGACACTTGACAATGTGTTGAAAGAGCACCTTGGGAACGCGACTGTGTTCAAGGAGACATCAAAGATGGTCCAGACGCTCCTTGATTGTATGCTGTCTGTTGTGAGGGAACAGATCATCAAAGAAGCCCAGAAAAGTGATTTTCTGTCAATCCAGGAAGATGAGACGATGGACATTAGCACCCAGAACCAACATTAATGACAGAAACACAGCGCAAGAAAGATTTTTTGAATTCCTCCCTCTGCAGTCAGCAACAGTCCATTGCAGTCAGTCCATTGCTACAGCATTAAGTGAACGTCTTTTTGGAATCCTTTCCTGATGAACAGAAAGGTAAACTTATCTTCCAGGCATATGATGGAGCCAGTGTTATGAGGGGTGCCACTTCAGGTGTCCAGCTGAGAATACAGGATGAGTACCCAAATGCCCACTACATCCACTGCTATGCACATCAACTAAACCTGATAATGCAACACGCTACCTAAAAAAAAACAAAATCTGATCTTGGTGGATTTGCAAGGTTTTTTTTCGAGATCTCCCAAGCGGACCAGTGTCCTTGATGAACTAGTGGCTCACAGACTGCAACTGTCCAGCAACGTGAGATGGAACTTTCACGGCCGGGCCATCAATACACAGAGAAGACCTCATTGAATGCTTTAGGAGAATTCATTGGTATTGGTATTTCAACAATGTCCAATGTCTGTCTCTAATTGTATTGATAGTTTAACAATGATCTAATTTAACTGGAATTTAGATGGTGTTATATGTGGTCTATTTTCATTAAATTCGCCTACTTTTTCAATCTATTCTGCCCCAAAACTCTTCATTTTAGATCAACAATATCCAAAGTCTCTCTGTAATTGTATTGATACTTGATAGTCTGACTAGTCTAGTCTCAATGATCTAGTTTAACTGGTTTTTAGATTTTGTGTTGTGTTCTGATTGTGATGTGCTATTTGACCCATCACGCGCAACTGCGCCCCCCCCAACAAATTTAAGCACCAGCCGCCACTGGTTGTAACAATATCCGCATATAGCCTACGGCATTAAAAAAGGTAGAGAGGGAAGCTCAATGCTAACTTTTATTGACAACTTTCTGAAACCGGAGCTGCCTTTCCCTCACTTGTGAGGGAAAGGTGGCCGCTTTTTCACATGATTTTCCTGCGGAGGTGAATCACAAACTCAAAGAGTATAAGGACATAAAGTAAATCCTAAAGGAGAAACAGGTCCGCTTCCAGACACCGTACCGTGCCAAGACGAGGATTCACTGGGAAAATGGACCTCGCGTCTATAACAGTGCAGCGGAGGTATCCGAGGATATGAGAAGGAGAGGGTACACCGTGGACCCGCTACCACAAACCAACGACCGACGACCACTGACTGGGAACAGAGGTTCGGCGGAGGCCCCCACTGGAGCAGAAAGGACGGAGAGTTTAGAGAGTTCCACCGAGAACATATGTGAATACTGTTTATCGGACACCACGAGGTATTGTGTACATAATCTCACATAGTTAAATTTGTGGAGTAAAAGACAGGTAAATACGTATATCCCAACCCCCTCTTTATAATGATAATTTAAATGCCAGTTCTTCTAGAAGAGGACCTTTCGGACTTTATTTGTCATTCTCAGGTATGGGAACGAAATTCGTTCTCTGCATTTGACCCATCCTATGGTACATAGGAGCAGTGGGCTGCTATGTTCAGCGCCTGGGGAGCAAGTAGGGGTTCAGTGTCTTGCTCAAGGACACTTCGACATGCAGACAGTTTGGAAGTGAGGAGCGCGGGGATCGAACCGCCGACCCTATGGTTAGTGGACGACCCGCTCTGTCCACCAGCTCTACCCACTGAGCTACTGCCGCCCCTGTTCTCCCCACCCCTTTTTTTAAATATAAACCTGTATTTTCTTCTTTTTTTACTTCTTTATTTTCCTCTTAATCCCTGGTGTATAAACAAGAGATAAAATCTGACCAGGAAGAGACTAAATTACCATCTGCTCCAGAAGAAGAAAGAGTTTGCTCGTTGCAAAGAGGGAGCCCCTACATCCTGTAGGACCGATTCTCCACCAGCATATGGATGCTTTTGTGAAGATTGCAGGGCACTTGTTCACTTGTTCAAAATGTTCTTGTTCACATTGTTTGTTACTGTCACAGTTCATATGTTTATGTTGCCGGTACATATATGATGGACTATTGTTATGGGGTACAGTAAATTTAGAGTTGCCTCCTGGAATGTGAATGGCTTGAACAACCCAGTGAAGAGGAATAGAGTGATGACAAAAATGCGAAGAGAAAGTAGCCAAATCATATTTCTACAGGAAACCCGCCTATCTCGGAGTGAGCATGAAGAATTAAAGACATTGAGAGATAAATATAATTGAAGTATGGCTTATAAATTACAAGATGGTCAAAATGGAGAGGTGATTTGTTAATATATGTATTGAGGATGAAAATGCCGTTTTTGTTTTTTTTTGCCCTATCAAACATGGAAACTTGCTCAAACCCCTTTGTCCATAACCCTGAATGTAAAATTTGTTGCATGAAAGTTGTAGACGATATAATGCTGCCCAGCAACAATGTTGATGAACTGTACTGTTACCCGTTTTTCTGTTAAAGAAATCGAACAAAATCTACCGTAAATCCTCAAATTGTGTCCGGGGTCTTTAATTTACTCAGGCTGTGCAAAGCACAGGCCTTTATTTGGGGCAGGCTTGTATTCAAGGCAGGCATTTATTTCTTAGTAGGCTTCTGTTGTAGAATTGTATTCTTAGAAATAAAGTAAAAGGCTACACTTAAAGTGGGTGAAATCTGACTCCTACATAACTTTATATTTATTCTCACACCCTCATTTGCACTATCATTATCCAGAATGTGAATCTGCACTGTTTTTAAGTAAGTATGTGTACATATTGCTATTTTTGTGGCCTTTTTCTTTCTTCTTTCTCTTTCTTCTTTCAAATGCACTAAAACTGTGGCAGCTACTGCAATCTCGTCATGTCCTGGATATGATGACAATAAATGGCTTGAATCTTGAACGTGAACGTTGAACGTGCGCTGTGTAAATACATGGAAACCTTATTGTGTAGCCAGGTAGCCTAGATTGAGTAAATGTTCAATTATGCATGATTTACTCTTTAATAAATTCGTAAATGCCTCGCGGCAAACATTGTGATTAAGAGTATACTGCTTCAGCCTCTGGCAAGCTGAGAAGCGGGCGGCGGGCGGCTGGTAGCTTGAGAGCAACGTGTTTGAGACCCATGGTGTAGAATAAATGACTTTTCATTGGCAACAGCATTAAACCAACCAACAACATAAAATATCAAGAAGATCTCTTTTATTTCATTGAGTTAAATCGAAACAATAGCTGCGATTCCATCCAACTCATTCGCATATTCCATGCGCATTCATGAAAATTCGGCTTCAGACAACGTGCATCTGAGTTCATTTCCATCCACGGTGTTACGCGCATTAAGGAATGACGTTTTCCTAATTAAGGGAATACTTTTGCCCAGCTGTGCGATCAAAACGTGAGGTGTCGCAATGCAACAAATGCGAATGTATGCAAATAAACTGTTCCCATCAACTTAGAAGTTAGAAGTTTTTATGCGCATTTCACGTGTTTCCAAACGAGATTTCTTATTCGAATAGCTAAAATGCGCATTTAGAAGTTGGATGGAAACACAACAAATGTCTTCTAGTGCTCATGGACTGATAGCCCTATTGGTAGGCAATAATTATCCTGGCTTGTATTTGGGGGCCAGCCTTTATGTCTTCGTATCGACCACGCCCCCGGATATTATCCGCGGTCCGGCTATAAATAGAATCCCGGCCACAATTTGAGGATATATGGTAAGTAAAAAAAAAGTGTCTGCTGCTAATAAGAGTAATAGAAGCTTGTGAACTGACCTGCAGGCGGCTCATGTGAGCGGAGTGTGTGATGAGATCTGTCACCCCCTCCCTCAGCAGCTGGCCTCGGTAGAAATGTGCCCCTCTGGCCAAACACTCCCTCTTCCTCTGCTGCTCTGAGACCCACACACGCCACGTGTGAAGTGCCTAGAGCAGGAGTGAATTGCGCCGCAAATGTTATTAGATGGCCCTTTACCATAAAAAAATCTATAGAATATTTAGGTATGACGAGTTGGGAGACATAGACATTTCTATCATCTTCAAGGGTTTGTCTGAAGGAATAACAAAGGAAGGAATTTAGAGACAAGGTCACAGCTATCACCTTAGACTGGAGACCAAGTGACCAGTGCCAGAGAGATATCGCCGTCCGTTCCACCTCTTGCCTCCTGTGCCAGAGCTGTGGACAGGAAGTACATCATCAGGTGAAGGCCACGGATATCAAATCAAATCAAACAACTTTATTTATCCCAAATAGGGCAATTCAGTTTGCAGTCTTCAGTCAGACAGCACACGAAACAAAACAAAACAAACAAACAAACAAACAAAACAAAAGCAGGACAGCACATAAACCAAAAAATTCCCTCTGTCAGTAGCAACGAATCAGTGTGAGAGTAGCAACAATATCCAGTCCCCAATGGACCACAGTGCAATGAATCATACAGGACAAAATGAGGGGAATAATAATAAATACATTTCCATATTATGGCTGGAATCGAGAGAATATGCAGCACTCTCGTACTCTTCAATAGTGTTAAAAAATTTATTTGTAGCGGAAACAAGAGATAAAAAAAGAAAGATATGGTCTGTCAACATCTGTTCTTTGACTGACCTCCGTTTGCCAAACTGCAAAGAACACCTGGTACATCTTCAGTCTGAGTAGCATCGTTCCCTGTTGTTTCCTCAACTGCGAATTATAACAGAAAAACAGCATGAGATAAGTGGGGGTGGGGTTGACTAAGGTACACGATTAAACTTTTTTGTTTGACCTCTGATTTCTGGTGATGGTGGTGATGGCAACTCCAGGATTTCAGAGCGCTAGAAAGAAGCTGGGAGTGGTGGTGCTGTACGGCCTTTTCCATTTCTGTCCTGTCCTTCACTGTCTCCTTGGTTTTCAGCCGCCATTGCCTGAACCTGTCCTGTTGCCACACTAGGATAAGAAAGTAAGAACATTTAGATATGTGATGACATGATGTATCCACTGATCAAATGCACAAACCTACATATCATCATGAAACATTTTTTAAGTAGGTTACCATGGTTTATGTGAATCTGAGCCCTTGTCAGTACCTCCCCCTGCTGGAGACATTTTGCGATTGCATGCTCTGCAGCGTGTCTCCATGCAAGAAACGCCTTCAAAAAGAACAAAGACTTCCACATTACACATCCACATTACACACAACATTAAAGTAATTGGCTGGAGGAAAATACACAACTACGCAGGGACCGGATTGGCATTTTAACCTTAAACTGTTGCCATTTCTGGAAGTGGCTCAGTGCTCTCTGCTCTTTGACCCTTGCCTCTGACAGAAAGGTTGTGTTTTCCTTCCACTCAGTCAATGTCCTCCTGTGAAGAGACACCACACAGATGACTAATGAGAATCCCAAAAACTGATATTCCCGCATCTTATTTCACTCTCCAATAGCTGACGGATGGCTAGGTTGTTTCTCAAAATATAGATCTTAAATGTGGATACACTCCAGGTGTAGCACCCATGTTAAATAAAAACAATTTCCGTCTGTATACACACACACATAGCACAGCCATACGGAAGTAGACCTTTGTAATACAGTTTGAATGAAATCTCAAGGTTCAGTCGTTTTAGCCTCCATTAATTGCACAAATTTGGTGTGAAGAAGAATAAATATGACGAAAAGCGATATCTAGATTGTGCATTCCTATGCATAATAATAACATGGTTGCATAAGTGTGTTGGCCCCTACAATTGGGGAGGTAACTGTGTTCAGAATTCATCAATCGCATTCAAATGCATATGAAATAGTAGTCAGTACACACCTGCCATAAAGTGACTCTGATTAGTCCCAAATCAGAGTGACATTTGCTTAGTTGCATCTCACAACAAAAGCCGTGGTCTGCAAAGTGCTTACAAAGTGTTCTCATTGTTGAAAGGTATCCGTTTATATATATATATATATATATATACATATATATTTATCTATATCTATATCTATATAGATATATCTATATAGACACTATATATATAGATATATATAGATATTTTTTTTAGATACCATACTATACCCTTGCCACATTTCCAAAAGATTGCTGAACATATTTGGACCCTTAGGGTCTCTGGATTTTTTTTTCTGTACAGTGAAAATTTGGAAAAAACCTTTGAAAAAAACCCACTAAATATACACTACTCAAAAAGTTATAAGAGGATATTCGGCTTTCAGGTGAAATTTCAGGATGAACCTAAAATGCACTATAACCTTTACAGGTGAACTTAATTTGACCTTCTCTAAACTATTGAATGCACATGTCCAACTGTTCAATATTTCCGTACTTTTTGCACAACTTGCTGTTCTCTAACAAGGAGCTCAATGGCAAAATTCACAACAGGTGTTTGATCCATGAATCGACCAATACATTTCCTGGTTCAATTAGAATTGGTATTTAAACAGTCCTTTTCATCATGCTGTTCACATTTTTACATCATGAGACCAAGACGACATCCAACAATTGACAGTACCTCGCCATTGTGAGGACGGGACGTTCATTGTGAGGATGGAACGAAACAGGACGTTCTCAGAGGTAAGTGGCCACTGAGCTCAGAGTGTCACAGAGTGTCATCAGCAGGTTGCAACAGAGATACAGAGAGACTGGAAGAGTCCCAGAAAGGCATAGAAATTGACATCCTTTGGCCACATCCCACACTGATGACCGCTTCATTGTGAACAGTGCCCTGCGGAACCGGATGATGAATGCCACTCAACTCCAGGCACATTTAAGGGAGGTGAGAGGCACCCAAGTGTCAGGTCAGACCATTCAAAACCGTTTACATCAGCGTGGTGTGCGTGCTAGACGACCTGCAAGGGTACCTGACCACACCACCAGGCACAGGCGTCATCGTCTTGCATGGGCCAGGGAGCATTTACACTGGACGAGGGACCAGTGGGCCTCAGTGCTGTTCTCTGATGAAAGTCAATTCATGTTAAGCAGAAATGATGGCTGCCAACGATGTTGGAGCCGTCAAGGAGAGTGCTATGCACCAGGCACTGTTGTCACCAGATGAGCCTTTGGTGGTGGTGGTGTTACAGTGTGAGCAGGTGTGTCTAGTCAATACAGAACTGCCCTACACTTTGTGAATGGTCCAGTGACAAGCCCATACTACCTGAATAACATCATTAATCCAATTCATGGTGCCCCTTCATGAACAACACAGGCCTAATTTGATCTTCATGGACGACAATGCTCCAGCTCATCAAGGCCGCATCATTAGGGAACGGCTGCTGGAGACTGGGGTACCTCAAATGGAGTGACCTGCACTTTCTCCAGACCTGAATCCCATAGAAAACCTATGGGATCAGCTGAGTCGCCGTAGCAGAACCTCAATGACCTGAGGGCTGCCCTTCAAGAAGAGTGGGATGCCATGCCTCAGCAGACAATAAGTCGACTTGTGAACCACACGAGACATCATTGTCAAGCTGTAATTGATGCTCAAGGGCACATGACAAGTTATTGAGACATTAAATTTTTTTTTGTGGTATACCCACCACTGTTATTGGCTTTTGTTTCAATAAATAGTTTGCGATGAGGAAATCACCATTGCATGCTTCTACTTAAATGCCCTACCAAAAATGACAAAATGTGGAAAAATTCAAGGGTCATGAATACTTTTGCAAGCCAATGTGTATGTATGTATGTATGTATGATGTATAGACATACACACATATATATACATATACAGTATATACATATGCAGTATATAAACATGACGGGAAGTAGTTCTAGATCATTGTAGTTGTTGTCTCCACCTCCATTGGTGATGGAGTCGACTAGCCAAACAGCTGTAGATAATGCTATGTTGGGTAGCGCTGTTATGCGTGGTCAAAACAATCATACAAAAAATTGCTTCATGAGCATGTTGAACGTTGTTGTATGTTTATATTGTTGCTGTATACATTATAGTGCTCCCACGGAATTGCATTCTACTTGTGGTAGTAGCTGACACACTTTAAGGTGCATTAGGGTTAGGGTTACATATATATATATATATACATATATCAATCAATATCAA